>CM050165.1:219793311-220008311 GCA_027410445.1 Discoglossus pictus | reverse complement strand
TTAAAAATCTCTAACTCATATGTGTGATGGAATTCAAGGTATCACCCACTGCAGCAAACAAGGAACAGGATATAACTGTGATTGCAGATATAGTTTAATTAAACTAAATGTTCTTAAAATTGCATTTTCCTACGGTAAACTTACATTGAAGCTTACAATCTTACCTGTCAATCAGACTTTCTAATCCACCAACCAATCAATGTCTGCTATCTCATACTTATGGTTGTTTTTGCAATCTGATTAAAAAGATTCCATTAATAACATATTTGTTATTACTTCTAGTCTTTATTATACCATATTTAGAATTTTTTGTGTCCGTTTAGGATAAAAAAAATAAATGGTAGGTTTATTTTTCTATTAATAATGCTTACGTGCTAAAGGAACTATTACTGTATTCTGCACATAAATAAAAGTACCAAGCTAAGTCAAGCATGAGATTGGAGGTATAACATACTGCAGAATGTTGCAAGTACTAAACATTTGTCTCGTCATGGTTGGCCAAGAAACTCTAAAGAGCAGAAGTATATGTAGCAGATTATACGTATAACAAATAATTTACTACACTTATTTGTAATTTAGGTTAGGAAGTATGGGATTTCATAATTATTATGATAGCGGTTATGCCCTTAGGCTGTTTATCCTGAGAAACAGCTCTTAATAAGATTTTTTTGAAAGATGTCTCTGGACAACTAATTAAAAATAATTTTGATACTGCACTTTAATATTTAGACAGATTATAGTTAAAAAGCACTCTGTCCCTTCAATCAAATAGGCTGAATGTGTGCCATCACATATATTTAGAGAATGCTAATATGTAGGGATATATCATAGAATAACTTTGGTTAACTAATTTGGGCCAGTATGAGCAATGAGACAAATAATAATCTGTACATCTGAATCAGAACCCAGTACTGTCCAAGGTCTTCACAAGAAATACGGTAAGAGCATGGTCATCTGTGCTGCTTTTGCAGTGAATTAATAGTGAACCTTCGTGTTGCTATTTTACATTTTGACAAATTTGATAGCAGCCCAAGATTATTGAGGGGTCAGTGCATTCTTTTAATTGTCATTTCCAAATCTGTTCCTACAAGTACCTACCGAAAAAAGGTATCTTTTGTATATGACTTTATGGTAAAGCAATTAAAGCAGGAAGCAAACCAAATCTTGTTTCTGCAATCTACAGTTTTATTAAGCAATTCACATAATCTCTCTCCAATTTACCATTAAATGTGCTGGCAAACGAAAAATAGAAACCATGATGCCAGGACCACCCATGGATGCCATATTTATGTTAGATTCTAAGCTCCACAGGACCGTCCATTCTTTTGCAATGTATTAATATTGTGTTTTTGCCATGTACTTACGGCTGTATAGCGCTACTGAATATGTTGGGAGTTACAAATAAAGCATAATAATAATACTGTCAAAGCAGCTGATAACTTATAGGTCTGCTACATAGTCCAAAGAATTGGCTATGAAGTTGTTTCCTGTATATATCTTGGTAAGAGTTTTCCCAAAAGTAAGGTGAGAGCTCTATAATTATATGTTAGTATAGTTAGTAAATAGGGTTCATTTAACTCACGTTTTAATGGAAGTTAACTATAAAACAGGCACCCCTAATTTGTATGGAAGCTCTCACCTTAGTTATAACAGATAGATAAGAGATAGACAGACAGATGGTCATTATTTTATAAATCTATCAGTGACCTCCTTAAACTTTCTGTAATGCACTGACATTGGTAATGACCATAACATTAATTATAGCCATAATTCTGAGCAGTGCAGAATCGCATGCATAGTAACTCACCACATTAAACTCCAAGTTCTTCTCCACCCACTCCTTTGCGTCTTTAAATTCATCCTTCATTTCCATGATGAACAATGTGTCAAGGGCATCCACTATGGTAGCTCCTTGGATATTGCCTGAAAGAGATGAAAAATAAAACTGAGCCTGGCAGCAAAATACATATTTTGTCTAGAGACCGATATGACAGAAGATTAATATTGCACTATTTTGTGATTTTTATTGACTACAGCATTATTACGTATTATTTTATAGCAGCTCGGAGAGCTTTAAAGGGACACCGAAGTTAAAAAATTGCAAGGGAAGGTTTGTGCAGCAAATGTGATATTTTAAGGACACTGGATCAGTTCAGGGGGAGATGTCCCCAAACTAGAGCTCCTCAGGATGGAAAAATATATATCAGGGAAATTCACTAAGCATAGCAGGTGATGCAATACAATTATATTTTACATGAAAGTTAGTTCAAAACATTTACCTCAGAGTAATGTTTTAAAAAGTGCAAAAGGCATTTTTAGCTGCCATTGATTTTTATGCAGAAGCAGCCCTTAGCTGGACTCTTAAGGGACTAACTAGTAAGCACTTTTATGTGTCTTCCAATAATAATCAATATTATTAACAGGAGCTTGGACAGATTGATGAGCATTATCCTGTATTCTCTTTCAAACTAAAAGGTTTCACGTAACCTTCACTTCTCCACAGAAGGTGGTAACAGCTTATACCCTGTGAGATGCATGCACTCTGTACTTAAATATCTATATTTCAGATTGGTTTATTGTATCAATAAGGTCCTGTCTGTGGCTCCATGATTGGTTGACTAGTGCACAGAGCAAAAGAAAATCTCCTATAATGCAGCATGACATAGCTATATGTGTTTGCAGACATAAAAATACAGAAAATAGTGTTTCGGCTACTTTAGGCCCATTTAGATAGTTGTGCTAAAACAGGTGCCTCTTCTTTGCATCCACTTCATAGTAGCTCAACACACATATTTATCCATCTACAGATACAGACACAGTTATCTTTGCATAGATACAAACCATTGCAGCACTGTACAATAGTGTGGGTCAGTCTGCTTCTTCCTAAATTCTTGGTGACCTAGGCCTGGATCAATATATATATATATATATATATATATATATATATATATATATATATATATATATATAATCCATGGCAATTTTAGTATGTCTTGGAAATCATGCAGCTCTCTTTCAATTTATTGTGATTGAAAAATAAAAAGTTAATTTTTGGGGGCTCTGGCGCTCTTTCTATCTTTTTTAGACTGTATGAAAGCCGGCAGCAAATTGTCCTGCAGCTGCACATTTACTACACAGATTTACTGATAGAGTCTGACCATACGTGCTGCACCTCCTATCACTGCTTGCAGAAAAAAAAAAAAGGTAGGGCTCACAAAAGGTCAAGTTTTTTTAATATCAAGAAAACAAAATATTGTTCTGTTTTTTTAATTGCAAGTCATGAAAGTTGGATTATTCCAGTGGCTTTCAGGTTTATTACACGTCGCATAGAGTCACACTGGCGTCTGTGTCTTGACAATGCATAACCAGCATCCTGATGTTTAAGTAAATTAGGAAAGACAACCCACTTGAGAATAATGTCAACAAAGCACATCACATCCATATTCATATAGCCTGAAATGTAGAATAGGCAGCATTTTTACACAAAACTGCCAAATAGGCAAAGCATAAAAAATAGAAAAACTTTCTAAAAACTTTTGGTACTTATTAGCTGAAAGGTGTATTTGTAAGAATAAGCATAAGACAATACTTTTCTTTTTGTTCCGAGAGTATAATCTTCCACAATAAAGCACTAGTCTCCTGATTGCAGCCCTATTCATTCAGACGGATTACAAAAAACACACCATGCATCAAATCTGGACATAAACAGACAGAAAACCCCATAGATGTTGGTTTACTTAACACTGCATCTATAATTTTAAAATTATATAATAAAAGCAATATGCAACAGAATTTGATCTTAGAAAATATATGTTTTTGAGTCTCAAGGTGAGCTCACTGAGGACATTTCTAAATATTTAAATTTATTTTGCAAATCATATGTAGCCAAAAATACATTAAAAAAAACAGAAAAACAGATAAATACTCTGAAACATATTTAGTGGTAGGTACCGGAGTCCTTCCACCGGAGAAGGAACTGGCAACCCCCTTCAGTATCGTTGCCATGAAAACCTAATGGATTAGCACAGACACAATATGTGCCTTGCATAGGGTCACGGAGAGTAAGACATGACTAAACAACAAAAACAACAACCAGAGCCCTGGTTTTACAGGACTCATTAACTTAATTTTTTACATGTGTATTCTGATTTTGTTTTGTTGAGAAAAAATAACAGATATAGAAAGTCAGGTCTAAGGGCTTGTTCTACCCTCTGGCTGGGAACTGGAAACACTATTTCTCAACTGCCAATCACAGGGGTTCATGGAGGAAACAAAAAAGCATCCTCTGACTGAGGCCTTAAAAACAATAATCTTGTGGGCATGTATGAGTGAATTACATATTCAAAATATAATATAGCACCTCTCTGTCACTCCACTGGCTTCCCATAGACTCTAGAATAAAAAACCTGAACCGTAACTTATAAAGACCTCAACAATAGTGCACCCCCCTTATATCTCTGCTCTCGTCCCAAAATACTCTCCCAACCGGCCCCCCCTTCGTTCTGCGAACGACCTTCTTATTTCCTTCTCTTTCATCACCTCCTCTCACTCCTGCCTCAGGACTTTTCTCGTGCTGCCCCTATTCTCTGGAACTCCTTGCCTTGCTCCACTTGACGATCCTCCTGCCTCAAATCCTTCACAACCTCACTAAAAACTCATCTGTTCAAAGAAGCCTATAACCTTTAGCCTTAATATGCACACTCCATCTACCATCCTTCTGCACGTCTACCACACCCTTAAAACTGTAAGTGTGCAAATTTTCAATCTTATTAGGTGCTTTAGGGAAAGCTCAATAACAGGGCCCTCCATTCTTTTACATTGGACTTAAACCCTGTACAGCGCTACGGAATATGTTGGTGCGTTACAAATAAAGGATAATAATAATAATAATAATATAAAAAGCCTAAGAAATACTTCATAAGGAGTAATTTATCTAATCAGGCTGGTATCTCGCTGGGGTCTCAGCATGCCCAGGCTTTTTTTACATGGCTGAAGACAATTGATTAGAGCCCATAGGTAATTAGCAATTATTGACTGATCTCCTCCATTAGCAAATATATATTTAATGGGTTGACTGATTGACAGGTGAAAACTGCAAATGTCAATGTAAGTTTACTGTGGGAAAACTTACATTAAATCAATAAAATAATATGTTTGTAACCACTTCTCTGTCATGGGCTGCAAAAACAGTGCTGAAAAGTTTAGTTTGTTTGTCCAGCAGAAGCTCTGTCAGCAACTGCTATTTAACAGGCAAGTGTATGGGTCAGCATAATGGGCAAATACAAGCAGTAGGTCAGAAACAATTGATGAGTCTACAGATGAGAAGGCACAGACAAAGCCAGCAAATGCAGCTCTTCTTGATGAGAATACATGAAAATGCATCACTTTTTCATAAAGTGCCTTTTTTTATTTGCCATTACACCGGCTTGAAAAGCACTGAGTTCCACTGAGAGCCGTTTCTGTCAGATTGTGTGCTGAGAAAGCACAGCATCTCCTACAGAGAAAACTCGCCAGCTACATTGAGATATTCCTGGGAGCAAGATTTGGGATTGTACAGATAGCGCATACTTATTTCCCTAAATACTGGAAGCAGTATATTTAGATTCATTAAGGAAACAAACAATTCAGTCTAAGCGGCGGAGAGAAGACATTCTCATATCAAAAACACAGCAGTCAGGTCTGGCTTCTTAATGTATTTTATTAAGGCAAATGGTCTATATGAAAACTTTTAAATAAAAGTTTTATCTTGCTCTTTGTTTTATAGATTTTGTCTATTCTTGCTTGAAACATTGTAGACTCATTAAACAACAAGCTTAGTGTAGCATCCTATGATGCGTATTCAATAAAATGAAAGGACTATTTACCGCACTGTAAGTGCTCTTCAAGGTATGAACAAGCACAAGATTGTGTGTTAAAATTACATATATATTTTTTATTACACTAATAACAGCTAAAAAAAAATTTATGTCAGTTTACTAACAGTGTCACCTGCCTACTGGCTGTTTCATGAGTAATAATAAATAGCAGAGCCGTGCTGTGAGGACACTGACTGATAGCAGTGTTCCCTGCACTTAGGAATGCACTGAAAAATGTAACCCATAACCAACATGTTGAGGTGATTCCTGCATTCCATTTTCTACACAGATGGATTTGTGAAGGGTTAACTTTTTTTTTCTTCTTTTGCTCACTACATGGAGCTGTAGCTCTGTGTCTGGGTGTTGGTAGCCAGACTCACATAAACACAGATTTAATTTATTAACTTCTGTGAAAAATGCACTTATATCAAAAATTCAAAAAGATTTTCAACATGCTTTTAGGAGATCTTTACTGTAATGTGGTCCAAATAGTGCTAATTTGAGTGTCTCTAAGTGTGTTGCACACTTATACCACACCAGAGAACAGACTTTATGAGTGACAAATAGTAAATGGATATAGGAACCACAGTTTAGTTAAAGGACCACAATCCTACCAGTCTCATATTAATGTAATTTTTCTACACTATAGACCACTAATTGATCATAAAGAAATACACTCTGTAATGCTTACAATATTATCCTTTAAATGCATGATTTAACATGTAGGACTTCAGTTGCTTTAACCTCATGTCTATAGCTGGCTATTAAAATACCTTACAATTTGTTGTGAAATCAAGAGGCTCAGTTGTTGTGGTTTCCGTAATTCTTTTAATTCTATGTTCTTCATAAGTGATCTGGCACCAAGACAAATCCTAACCACTTCTAGATGTATGATACTGAACAAAACCTTAGGTTTAATGTATATTAACCGGCTACTCCTTTTGATAAGTATCTACTCTTGTTACGCAGCATTCCTGATTTAAGATGCAATGAAGTTACTTCACTAAACTAAAGATGAATGAGAGAACCCATGAGTGTGTGTATAAAAAAATAGAGGACTTCATATGGACTATCATCAATTCCTGTGATTTTTCCTCAATCTCGTCCACTCTTAATGACGGGTTTGTCCAATAAGAAGGCTATCACTATAAAAATGCAATACCCTCATTTTCGTGTTTATATGTATCAAGTAGCGAATGTGCCTATATGCCATTTAATACTATATAAAACTCCTGCATCTAACTCGGCAGCACTGGTGAACAGTTTAAAAATCCTCATTCACATTTGCGCTATTTTTTTCCTTAAAAAAGCAAATGCAGTTTAGACTACTGATTTGAGGCAAATCAATAGTCTAAACTGCATTTGCTTTTTGCTAAATCTAGGACTAACTTAGGGCCTCATTAAATTGCAACAGTTACAGATCGATTAAATTTAGTCAAGCTCGTAAGTACATGGCAGAAAGCCAAAATCGTAAATCATGCTTCTATATAAAGCATTTCGGGGCCCGATCTTGAGCAAGTAAGCAAGATCCATAACTTACTGTATAGACAGAGCCAAAAACCTTAACTTGCAGCTTAGACAGAGCTAATAGTAAATGAGACCGTCAATAAAACATGGAGATTAAACCACAAATCATTAGTGTTTAGAAGTACAATTTGCGATCTGACTTGCAATCCAGAAATATATAAAAATCAATCTACTGGTCTAGTGTACTTGGGTTCCATGATATGCACTAACCCATTGATTGCCAGGACCAATATAAAAAACTTAAAAAAAAAAAAAAAAATTCCCTGCAGATTTGCAAGCATGAGACTGATGTGCAATTAATTATAATGCCTTACCTTGCTTTCCACATATTTTAAAGTACAGTAGTGTGTTTATATTTGCTTCTGCAGTGTTACTAACAGGTGTTTAACCCACTTGCGAGACCTATCTAGTACTCGTAATATTTTTTGCTACATTCGCTATTTACGGGTTTGAAAGCAGTTGCCGGCTTGGGGAATTGTAGCAATTTAATAGCGATTTGCGATTTTAGCGACTGTAACATTGGCGGACTTGAAAGATCAAAGGCTTAGCTGGGTCGGAGTTATGATTTTGGCAGCCTGTAAGGATTTTCAGCCTGTAACCCGCAAATAGATTGCGAGTAGCCAATTTAATATCGGTAACTTTTGCGGGCTACATTACAGGCTACAGTAACTACAATTTGGATAATTGAATAATTGAGGCCCTTAGACTACTCAATACCTCTATGTGTAAGTACATGTAAATGAGTTGCAAAAAGTTCCTCATGTTACTTAAAATCTAATATAAGTTGCTATAAATGTATATTATCTTTATATAGAAACAATATTACGGATGAGAAACTTAAAAAAAAAAAATGTATTTGTGCTATAAAGTAGAACAGAATACTGAGCGATCAAGTCTAAGAGTGGTCTCCAAATAGAGTACAAACACAGAAGATTGTGCAGATGGTTTTCTGACAGGCAAGAACAATGAATCCCATGTAACAATATCTATAACATGGCAATAATATGACTTCAGCAAGATATATGTGCCATACATAACCTGAATGCATGTTGTAAATCTATGGATCAAAGGCTGGAGCATTGTTGTGCCAGGTCACATTGACATATGTGGGGTTGGTGCCATCACTTTGCAGATGTAGCACTTGAGCAGAAACAACCACGAGAAGAGTCTCAACCTTTTTGATCTCAGGGGGAACATCCTTGAGATCCAGAACTTTTTTACCAGGGTGATGCTACATGTGACACACTACATTTGTATTTAGCTTTGCATTGATTTGATTATATTCCAACTGCAGATATCTTTATCACCTATCTATAAATATAACTCCCCATCTGGATCTCTACCTTGTAATGGGGAAGGGTCTTGTGTGCTACAATGACGCTGCATGCTTTACCATGTAGGGTCACCCAAGAGGGGCAGGTCATAGAAGAGAGGTCAGACAAATCATGTTCCTCTGGAGAAGGAACTGGGAACCCACTCCAGTATATTATCCATAAGGTTTTCTTGATAAAAGCACAACCAGAGACATAACAATTGTCCCTGGCGTGCTGTGGCCCATAGGGTCAGACACAACTGAACATCAATAAATGTCACAAATGGTAATGTTATGTTTAAAGTGTTATGCTCTCCTCATCCCTCGTTAGTCTTGAGCAGATAACGTCTCAGGATCTGGCACCAGTCCCAGTACCAATTGTTATAAGTGCGGGGCAGGGTAAGATCTGTAGTAAAACTGGTATAAATAACAAGGTTCACTATTTCCATAATTCAAAAAACGACCCAAGAAAGCCACTGAGCTCATAACATTACATTAGAAAATAAAATAAAACTTGAAAATTCATTTATTGAGATATTTTTTCAACAATTTCATTTGACAATGGGCAAAATATTTTTAGATAGCAATTAAAAAAAAAAATAAACACAACTATTACATTTAAAACTGCTATTTTCTCAGGAGGCTATGTCCTTGTAAACAAATTAGCTTTCTAGTAGTCCTACTGTAGCACTTGTCCCTTTCCCATTTTGCAGATAGAAGCTTTCTCTGCATTCAAATACTCCTCACACCTTAGGAAGTTAATCAGCAGAAAACAAAATTATAGATTGCGCTGCAGCATAATTGGTAATAAATTAGAAGCTCTATTATTTTTACACACCCTAAAAGCATATGGACTTTTCAATTATAGGGCCATATTCCATTAGAAGCCCGCAAATGCCTTTTTTGTAAATGTTTAGATATAGTCTATTGACTCCAGCTTGCAAATTCCGACCTCAACCCTAAACCCTGACTTTTTAAGTGGGATTTCAGGGGGATGTGATCATATGATCTGACAATATCGAAGCAACCCCGTAATTTACTTCTTAGACACAGCCAAAAGTAAATGAGACTGTCATCATGATGTCATTAAAACATGGAAGTTACACGTAATCTGCAACCAGAGGATACAAATGTATTAGTGCCAATAAGTAATATTTGCTAGATTGGTTGACTGTAATATTCGAGCTGTGCTAAAACCAATGGCGTTCTAAGGCAGGTTTTGCGTCTTTGGCCCGTAGTGATTGTGGGCGGGGAACTCGTACTAGGATTACAAGGAGCGAATAGAATATGTGGCAACATTAAGAGTGGTTTTAGGTGTGTATAAATTTACGTATTGGGCAATAGAATAGGACAGAGTTCATTAAAAGAGTATGTTTATATTGAAATATGCATATGTAGTTTTCTGTTTGGCTCTAAATACGTTTAAACAACTTGGTTTTGTGACTTTAGCTTATTGTATAACCTTATTTCATATGTTTGAACGCAGTAAATAAAATGGACACGACCCAATAGAATACAACTGTAAATAAAATTAAACATTTTTTTTAAACTATACACACTATATATAATGTCATGCCATTTAAAGGCGATGTCACACCTAAACACAAGTTATTCTTATATGAAGGCGTAAGCTCTACAGAAGGTCAAGTATGTGTAAAAACATGCCTTTATATGTTATGTGAGCTGCTGGAGAACACAAACAAATCAACATGACGGCCATAGTTTAGAACTGCAGCATGATTGGCTCTTGACCTTCAACCCAATCAGCATGCAGAGCTCAGAATGCTATGTGTCAGAAGAAAAAAGTCTGTTCCATTTCCATCACTAATGGAGGCTCCCACTGCTGCACTAATATGCAACAGTAGCTGGCAAACAATGTTTAAAGTGCAGCTTTAATATTAGATAGTTAAAGTATATACCAAACTACATTATTACCAGCTGTGTAAATCATAGGCATAAAGCTTGTTTTGGTAAAATCTGCATTTTTGAAGACTCTTTTTATAAATACAGGAATCCACTTTGTGTTTGTTCACTCCTTCGTCATCCATTTCTTGGCTGATAACCAAGACACACATCCTCATGATTTAGCTCTGATGAAGTGATGTAAGAGAGAACCATTGTAACCACTGCAACCATAGCTCTCCAGAAATGTAACATCCCCTCTCACACACAATTTCCATACATGTATCATGGATCTCTCCAGAGACCATGAGAGGCATCAAAATTTATTTTTTTCTAAAAGCAATACCAACAATATAGGTGTTGAAGCAGAGAAAAAACTATCCATAATAGGTACGTTCTATGGCCATGATAACTCACTCTGAGAGCAGCCTCTTGTAGCTCACTTGTACCCTTCACAGGGAGAAATATCCTGTAGTATATCAGTCTGGTCCCACTCAGAAGAGTGACCCAGCCCCGAAATACCAGGCAATTCTACCGTGAACAGGAGAAACAGCAAACCCCAGATGTACGTTTTGGCCTTTATGGGCCTCGTCAGTGAGGTGTAGCGGATATTGCTCTACTGCACAGTGAGCAAAGGGTCCACATATGGAGTCCCCTATCCCCTTTCAGCCCAATTGAGGCCGAAAATGTACATCAGGGGTTTGCTATTTCTCCTGTTCAGGGTAGAGTTGTCTGGTATTTCGGGGCTGGACCACTTTACTAAGATTAGGCTGATATACTACAGGATATTTCTCAATGTGAAGGGCACACATGAGATAAAAGAGGCTGCTCTTAGAGTGGATGACTATACCCAAAGAACTACCTTTTACCACAGTAAGGTACTGAGCACCTCTATTGTTGGTATAGCCTATGTACTTTTTCTAATGCAACAACATGACTACAACTTATTTCCCTATTTAATTAAATAATTATTATTTTTATTTTTTTACTGTGCAGTGGTTCTTTAAATCTTAGGTTTAGGTAAAACCTACCCTTTAAGCATATAACTTTCACAAGTAACTAGGAGTACTATTTAGATCACGCTTGATTAACCCTAAAAGCACGTTGGAATGCTCAAATCTAGTAAATAAAATAAAAAGAAAGAAAGAAAGCTCGACAAAACATTTGAAGTTTATATATTACACTTGAAAATAGAATATCTATGTGCTTCTGAAAAACATAAAAGCATCTAAATGTGTGCTAATAATATGGTAAGAAAACTTTAAGGAAATAAGACATTTCAATCAATACAAAAGATAATAGTGTTATGCTTAATTGCAGA
The DNA here is from genome assembly GCA_027410445.1 of Discoglossus pictus. NCBI lineage: Eukaryota > Metazoa > Chordata > Amphibia > Anura > Alytidae > Discoglossus > Discoglossus pictus. Next base: position 219,996,394 of record CM050165.1, on the reverse strand, counting down.
TAATTGCTTATCTTCATACTCACAAATGAAAGGTGAAATTTGTGATGCTATTCAGTGTTTAGCAACCTCTGAGTGGATATAGACATGTGTCTGTCATTGGTACACATTCACTGAACTAATGTAACAATAGTTGGGCAGATCTGCATTCACCTGGCCACTGTGATACCAACAGGTCTCATAACTTTAAATAGACGTCCTTATCATCTAGAGTACTATACATGGCTTTGTTCATTGCAGCATCATTCGTAAATAATTACTATATCACCAGAGAGGAGGTGCTGGCCCAGAGCAAGCATTATCAGGCTGGTAGCTAAATAAATACAGGTTTCTTTGAAGAGAACGGAAAGGTTTTTTTTATATATTATTTTATTAGCTGTTCATGTCTCTCTTAATGCACTCCATCACCTTTTTGACAGTGTGCTTGAAGCATTTGTTCCACATTATTACTCCGCACTGATTTTTCTTGACGGCAGTAATAATATTAGTTTATTGAAAGGCATTCATTGCAGCCAGCATTCCTGCAGCCTGAGCACAACATGGAATAGAAGTTAAAGCCCTGTTTGACAATTAATATTACATGAGTAAACACTATCATATACACAGTTCAATACTAAGGATGACTGGCACATAATGATACATCTTCTGGATAGATCTACCGAGAAGTATGGAACACAAGACAGCAATGAAACGCTGAGTAAGTAACACACAGGTGAGACAGCACGGACCAAGACAGGCCCAGAACCAATAATGAAGATTAAGGCTGCAGCACAATACTGCCTAGCATAGTTATTTTTATTTTACAACACAGCAGTATAAATTTAAACTTACTTAAATTTAAAATGGTTTATTGTGTGGCTCAAGCAGTAATGTCCTCCTTTGCAGCTGATCACTCTGGGAGGCTTCTATTTAAAATGAAGGGGGGTGCATGGCTGTGCATGGAGCTGCTTCTGTGCTCACCCAAACACCTATAATTTACAGGGAAATCTCCTAGAGTGACACGGCAACAAAGGAAGAATGTAGTGCTTGATCAGAGCTGCATGACATGAAATACAAATATCTTTTTAAAAAACAAGTTTATTTTTTTTTAGAATAAATGCTAAATTTTTATTTTTGGCATACTGCCTACAAAAAAAACTCATCCAGTGGTCCTTTAAACCGAATGCTCGAGTCTGCACAATGCAGTTATTAAAGTGGCAAACTTATGAGCAAGACAATTGTACAGAGCTGGCACTACAGAGCATAACTTGTAAAAGCTCAGTCACAGTAACGTAAAATATATAAACAAAAAAGATGTTCAACGCACATGTAACATGCCTATGCATAAAAGTAAATTATTATTGGCAGGACATAATATAAAAATATAAATTGTTTCACAAATGCAAAAATATAAAAAGTGCGTTCTAAAAAATCCAATACAGAGAACCAAAAATTGCTCACAGTTACCGCATTTTCAGCACTAAAAATATCTAAAAACATTGAAATGTATAGATACTCGTTTTAATTCTTACTTTAATTTATTTTAATTTGGAAATACTGCTGAAGCATAGAGCGTTAGCTCCATCTACTCAGAGGATTACATCATGGTCCCCCAGTTAATATTAGATATCTATACTGTGAAGACAATACAATAAGAAAATGGATTTATATCATGAATATAATATGACCTCTTTTGGGACAGTTATAGGACTTTATATGTTTTTGCAACACCTCAATATCAACATATGTTAAACATATATAATATACGGATATTATATATGTTGAGATTGAGGTATTGCAAAAGCATTCCTAAGGGGGTATGATATGGGACTCTCACCTAATATGCGGTCTTACTGGCTTGTTCTTTGTTTGAGTCTGTGTCTAATGTAGTTATTATAGTATGTGCTGGACCACAACCTGTAGAAAACCAGAGACCTGGCCATTCATTCCTTAATACCAGGCTAACTACATGCAACAAAACAGTGCAATTAAGGCATACATTCCCTGTTGAGTCTATATTTACAATTTGGTGTACAGTGTACTTTTGTAACCTGGTGCTCATCTACTCAAATCCATCTATCTAGTTTGGAAACGGAGGCGCCAATACTTCTTCAGGTCAGTAGATTTAATTAGTTAAGTAGTTACAGCTCCAGTCATTTTTTAAATTAAGGCTCCTATTTATATCAGTTTTCTTCAACTAAATGCAGTTTTCACAGTTTTCTGTTATTGGCAGTGGCCTGAGTAAAGGAGGACTACTCAGTTAATATACATATCTATACTGTGAAGATAATACATTTATTAAGTGAGAAATAAATAAGAAAATGGATTTATATCATGAATATAATATGTCCTCTTTTGGGACAGTTAGGGGTCATGCATGTGCAGATAATTATTGTTACAGCAAATTAATTTGATCACCGTAGGCATAATGTGATCACTTAAAAAAAAAATGTTTTTGATCCCCCGCCCGCGCTAGACTGATACCTTGTTGTGATGACGGTTCTCGTGTACCTCCATGAAGCTGTAAACTATACAGTGTAGGGTCACACAAGATGGGCAGGTCATTGCAAAGAGATCAGACAAATCGTGTTCCACTGGAGGAGCTGGCAACCCACTCCAGTAGCTTTGCTAAGATAATGTAATGGCTAAGCACAGCATGTGCCTGGCGTGTTGAGGTCCAAAGGGTCATCGAGACTTGGACACAACTGAACGACTAAAAAACAGCACAGGCACCAACCTTGTAGAGAGAAGTTGTGAAGGGGGATCCCAAATTATATTGCACTAGGGCTCTCCATCCACAAGCTCTAACCACTAACAGGATTGTGCAAGCTTGATAACCTTTCACCTGTCTAATAGCTTGCCTACAGGAGCGTAGGACCTGGGGGATAGTGGGTGGGGACAAACTCCCCCCCAAGTCATGTGGTTAGAGGGAAATGATTGATATAATACTTGCAAGCAGGGCCATTAGAGTCGACCCTTTAAGAAGAGGCCAGGGTTGAGTTGGCTGAAATTGAAAGAAAATAAAGGGTCTTTGAGTATGAGAGAATTACTGTACAACTGGAGTAGCAGAGTAGAGGGATGGAGGGAGTGAAACAATGATAATGAACAATGTACTGTTGTGAGAAGTGCTTTCATATAGGTTTATTGTAGAAATAGATAGATGAAAAGTATTGTATGAATAGAAGAAGTGCCGTAATGTCTGGCAAACAAAAGATACATACCCAGAGAGAACATCGAAACTCAATGACTGACTTTACATTGAAACATTAAACAAGATAGGCAGTAAGATTTCAAATTAAATAACTCTGCAGTTTTAAAAGATCAATACAGTTCACAAGAGCCTTCATTTAAATAACAATTCAAAGAGATTATAACAGAAATGTAGATTTCTAAATGGTTTCCATAATATATGAATTTGCTAGTCAATGAAAATAATATTCAGAGTTGTAGCGCACGCATAAAGTTACTAATTTTCAGCCTTATTAAATTGCTTATTAAACTGCACAGAGCATATTTTTTTTACAGAGGTTTTTAGTGAACTTCTATCCAAAAGCAATGTCTTCACTAACTAAAAACTTCTGTAAAAAAAATATGCTATGTGCTTATATAGAGCCCTATTCAATTGGCCGAATCGCAATTTAATAAGGCTGTTTATATATAAACTGGTGTGATAATTTGACCACTAGAGGGCACTTACTAGGTACAAGCATGCACCTCTCATTATCCCAACATTCATACATCTGAAAATGCAAAACATACACTCAAAAGTTTATACAAAAAATGACCAGATTTTACTGAATAAGGAAGTTGATTTCAGGAAAAAAACAAACAAACATAAAAAACAACCTGATTAACAGATGTACGAAACATAAAAACAAGCAAACAAACACGGATTTAAAAGGTGAAGGTGTCATGCCTTGAAGAGATAGGATTAATGTTACTGTACCTGTTAAAATTAAGACTTTGCCAAATAAATGCTTTTTTGCTCATAGTTTACACAGTTTCTAAAGTTAGTTTGTTACATTTCACAAACATGTGAAGTTTTTCCTACACTACAGTTGTCGCTGGCTAGCACATGCGCACTACGGAAACTATATTCAGCCAAGCGCAGTGAGCGGTGATAGCTGCAAGCATGCATTGTGCCACGCACGCACTAGCTGCACATTGCCGACTGGGGGGGGGGGGGGGGGGGGGGCAGTGAAGGAGGAGGGGAAAGAGACACAGGGGATGGAGGGGGGAATGAGACACAGGGGAGAGTGGAAGGAGGGGTGAAAGAGAAACCAGGGGGTGACACTGGGGGGGGGGGCAGGATATGACATATTATACAGGCAAACTACTAGTTACAAAAAACAGCAAGTGCACATAACCTACCTATACCTGTAGAGATCACTGGCAGATAAGCATGACTCCCATCTATATTATTGCTCAGCGACTGACAGGGTAAAGTCCAGAGATCATGGGTGTAGGAACTGGGGGGGGATGAGGGGACAAATCCTCCCCAGATTTCTCATTGTGTGTTTGTATGCGTATAGAAGCGGTTAAGTGTTCTGTGTGAGCGGTATCCCCCACAGAATTATTTTGGTTCCCACACCCCTGCCCGAGATAACTTAAACATTTCAATAATTATTTTCTGCTTTGAGAAAATTTCAAGAAAAAAAAGCACAGTTACAAGGAACTGCACTTAGATGTATATGTTTTAGGACTTTCATGTAGTTATGTCATATCAGAATGAATAATAGCGGTGCCAGGTAGATATTTCACACACAGTGGTACCTCTAATCAGTTACGTATCATGCATGTTGTAGATAATGTCATTCAAAAGCAAAGTGTCAAATGCATAACAGTTTAGGCTAGTTCTATCTGTAGTATTTTATTCTAAATATTACCTAGGAATTGGGCACTGTGTTACCAATACCATATACATACCATACTGGGAATATTGCAAACTAACAGACACTGGGAAAGATTACCTTGCACTGGTTGTTTCTTCTCTGAATGTGTATTTTCATGTTCAAACAACAAATATTTAACTGGGAGGAAATATGGTTGATTAACTTTCTCCAATATTATTCATTACTTGTAGTTTTCCAGCATGTAAACAGTTTTACAGAGTCATATAAGAAGACTAAGGCCTCAAGTCAAGTTTTTTCCTAAAGTCTCAAGAATCAATCCTGGGATGTTCCATGTTGTTGCTCATGCATATAAATGATCTTTTTTGATGTGAGAATTAGAATTACAGCCAGTTTATCTATCTCTCTAGTGGTCAAAATAAATACCCTCAATGTCATTTGGCACTTAGACCCCTCCTCCACCCTTATCAAGCACTCTGAGCCACACATTAGCATACGGAGTCACATTTTTGCATACAGAAGCCATAAAATTAATTCTATTTCAGAAATGATTTACTGTAGAGAAAATCTGCTAGTATACTGTATAGGCAGTTTCGATGCACTTAAAAATGAAATCTCTTTAACTGCCTATTATAATAACGTCATATATAGTGCAGGGCTGTTATTCCATAATAAAAATATTATATGCATATTTACTAAAATCCTTACATCAGTAAGTTTAACATTAAAACATTGATATTGTTATTTTCGATTAGATCCCCTACGCGCACTATTTAAAGACTATAGGGAGTGATATTTTAGGGATAAAATATATTATCTTTAATAGAATCAATGTTAAATTTGAAGTAATAATAATAATCAGTTTGGATAGAATAACATACCGTAATCCCCTTGCAGTATCCCAAAAAAGCTGAATTTCTTTGGGGTTATACTGCTCTATCTTATTAATCATCCTTGGTTTGTATTTTATTTTAACTTCAATTCGAATAAGAATATATATTTTATCCTTAAAGTCCCAAGGAATAATTTTACAGAACAACATAACAGATACATATATATATTTATATATATATATATATATATATATATATATATATATATATATATATATATATCACTTAAAGGTACGTAGAACATAACTGTTTTTAAGCATTTAAAAACAACATGTTTTAAATATTACATTTTTTTAATGCGTGAAAAAATATATAAAACCTATTAAAACTACCTTGAAACTAAGAGGAAGTGGGGAAGTTAAATTGGATATGTCAAGTATTAACATTTAATAATTAAGAGAATATTGAAGACCCTTTTCTCCTGCTCTATTTCAGAATCTAGAAAGGGTTAATCGTTGTATTTGGAGTTTCAGGATGGTTAAACCTCTTTAGGTATGAGTCATCCCATTGGGGTTATAAATCTGTGCCTCTCTGAATTTTGTCCCCCTTTTTGATTTAGGTGCATATTGCAGTATTTTAGTGTGTTATTGTTTATCACATGAAATAATAAAAGGTAGATTTCTCATTTCATTTTAAAGATTGATGCAACAAAGAAAAGCATTCTTTCCATGTCCCTTTAACTATCACATTTGTTATGTATTTTGTACTTTAAATCTGCAGGGATAATTCATAAAAAAAGAAAACACATAATGCACATCAATCAAACACAATGAGCACACAGGGATTCTTCAAATCAATGCATACACCTATTTTGTGAAAAAATTCAAATGGTTAATAATGTAACTGGCAGTGAGATGTAGTGCAGGACAGTATAGCTTGCAAGCAAATGCCAGAGAGTTTTGGGTGATGGCTGATGGGTCAATGAGCCTGTAGACACCTTCATCAGCATGCAGGTACAGTGCTTTGTGGTAGAACTAAATCAATTACAAGTCCAGGTCTTGAGCCTTTACAATTTGTCATAAATGAAGAGAGCAGAGCATTAGCAGCAGGGACATGACTCGATTCTTATGCAGAGCATGCTGCATACCGAAAATCAGATGTGGTTTTGTTTTTTTTATAATTTCTGCCTACATGATAAGTGTCACCATACCCAAAAACCTGCATGCCAAGATGCAGCAGGACCACACAAATGCCAAACTGCTTCAGGGCTGAACAGCCAAACACATGCACCAAACTGCATCAGATGCTCCATGTATCTGTCTGTTGGGAGTCATATGGAGGCTGTGCTTCAGATCATAGCTGCAGTCTTACTGCAGGATACATAAAAGGAGCAAGGAAACGTGCATAGGGTGCCAGATTGAAGGACACCCAAAAGGTATCAGTGGAAACAGGTTCATAAATGGCATGACATTTGAATCATTTAAAAATATTATTTACAAGTTGAACACATGCAGTAGAAATGCGATTTTACCTTTATTTCTCAATGGAATAGTTTGATATTTTTTGCCAACAATGGGGATGAATCACTAAGTATCTCACTAAGCACCACAACGGCTGCTATGGGTTTCATTTGGCTTTGAAATTGACATTGCAGACCGTGTGATAGCTTAGTGATCCCCCCCCCCCCCCATCAGATTACTGGAGTCAGGGGTGTATTTAGATTTTATGTTGCCCAAAGCCTGTTCCTATTTATACGCCGCTCACACCCTACTTACTGTACCGCCGTTCCCCTATTTCCAAAATCATGGGTTTATGTGTATTTCTGTATATACAATTTGTCAGAAAATGCCAGGTACCCATTTATACAGAGGTTCCTCTGCATATAGACATTTCTGAGCATATATACACACACACATTATTCCATAGTAATATACTAGCATCTTCAGGCAGCCTGCAGCCCGCTAAAAATGTGCTACCTTAGGCCTGAGCCTCATTGGCCTAGGCTAAAACACACCACTGACCAGAGGGGTCTGAAGCTTTACAAAACTATGATAAACCCTTCCTCTACAAGGACCAGTGAAATGCTAAATTTAAAGTATGCTCCTTTGAAGAACTTTTAAAAAAAGAGATACAATTTATTTTTCTCAAAAAAATAAAAAAAAGTTTTTATGCTCATGCCTTAATAATTATAATGTTAGCTTGTTATATACTACCAGACTACAGCGGGACCTTGAGAGGATAGAAAGGTTAATAAACTATCTCCAGACTTTGCAAACTGTAAAACGATATAAGAGATTCATTAAACAGCACAGTGATTATGGTTCATGGAAGGATGTAACGTTGATCTTCTATGGAGAATATTTCCAGTATAGTCCTTCTGTACCATTAGCAACCCATGAAATAGCTCAGAGATTCTCCCCTAATGTTTGCAAACAGGACAGAGCTGTTAAAAGCAGAATAAGAGACAAATCTAAAGTCTCAGTGTTTTCATCTAAAACTATTGTTATAAGATAAACCCATCATTTTAAAACATACATTATTGAAATACAAAAGTTAAAATTACAATAAGATTTCAATTCCCTTTATTTTAGTTGCCTGATTTAATCATTCCTTTTATTTTTCAGATGTAAAAAAGGTTAATTTAAGCAACATGGAAGTGCTCGCAGATGCTTAACTTTAAAGAGCCAGTTTCACTAAGGTTCATTGAGCCTGCAAAAGGAGCTACAATGTTGGTTTGTACGGAGAAGGATTTATCTCTATTTTCACTTAGTAAATCTGGCCCTGTATTGCATTTTTAATAGGCACTGTACTTACCCGATCAAAAGACATTTTAAACTATATACTGGTAGTTGGCATTATACTCAAATCATGTCTGACTGAATAAAAGCAGTTTATTTTGCATATATTGATCTTGAAATGGTTAAATTAGTAAGTAACATGGGTCACGTTTCAGTAGTTATATTTGCATTATTTAATAGAACGGACTAGCTCTGGCCTTATATTTGGCTATTAGCAAAACATTAACCTATTGCAGATTCAGGAGATGGATGAATGTGCTAAAGTCATTAATATGTAATGAAGATGATCGGTCCAAGAAATAGGCATATAAATATAGAAAGCTACAGCAGAAAACAACTAGGCTGACCTAGGGACACCTGCTATTACAGGTGAAAAGATGATCACAGTCTTTCTATCCAAAACCCCCTATAGATGTCAATAAGCTTTGACCTGTAGTAGAAAAAGGTGAGACCTCTGAAAATAGACAGCAAGAAATAGTGACAAACTGTAGAAATTATTTTACAATAGTGTAAAAACACAAATTTTAGAACAAGCCCTGGCATAAAGTATTTATTGCAGAAGAGAGCGAGGACAAGCAGGATTTTGACAAATCCCGGGAGTCAGAAAGACATGGCTACTAGAATTTTACTGCTGGCTCCTAATTTTATTTATTATACATATATTTCTATATGTAATCTATACCCTGTCTGGACCCTAACTAACCTGGCTGTCTCCCATATTTCAGATAAATTTGTCAATGGTGTTGCTGCTTATATCATCTCCCTCTCTTCTAAATGGCCTTTTAAAATCGCACATCTGGCATCCAATAAAGTAAGGAACACTTTCCTCCTCTGCTTCAAGGCTGTTCATCTCTCAGCTCCTCCTTATAGATCTTTTCTCATCTCTCACAATGCCCAGCTCGTTTTCTATGCTCTTTTTCACTAATATCAACACTTTCAAGGCTCAGTCTAAAAATCATCTCTTTAAAGTTGCTTTCAAATAGCAACCCTAACAAATGCACTTTTGGACACATAGTAGCATCTTCACATTTACCATGAAGGACAACTATAGTTTGTTTACAAATAGTCATATGTCTGTTTGCTGGATATTCAGTTTTAAATAAATAAAAAGGTAAACATTTTTCTTAGCATTTAAACTGTGTGTTTTCCCCTCAAGCAGATCGGTGTATTTCCTCCTATCTGTGTCTAACAGGGGTGTGGCCAACACTGTCTGTGGGATGGACTATCATGGAGTTTGGAATCAGGCTGGGCTGATGCCCCTGCCCCATGACATTATTAGCTCCGCCCCCACTACCTACAGAGGTAACAGCTCTATTGTAATCTACTTTCAGCCCCCATAGGCCCGCCCAGTGAAAGTGCATGAGTTATCAAAGCCCTGCAATCTTTACTGAACATGGTCATCCTGAAGCAGAACCTACACTGGCCAGACTTTATTTTTGGTCCAGTACACAGACGGTTGCTGACACTGGTAGGAGATACACAGCTCTGCTTGAGGTGAGAACAGTTTAATAAATAGATAAGACAAAAAATTTTGACTTTTTTTTAATCTATTATTTGTAACAGTCTATGCCCACCAAGCAAGCATGTGACCTTTACTTGTAATTGTGGTACAGTGGACCTTTAATGTATCTGAATGTCTTCCTACCACATAAATAGATTGTAAGCTCTTTGTGAGCAGGGACTGGTAACCCATTGAATGCGTTTCTGAAAAATGCACTTACATTATCCTGTAATTATTTTAAACCTTTTCTAGGTAAAGCTGTGTTCACAGAAAAGGTGCTACACAAATAACTCATACATACAGACATACAAGTAGGAAATGGAACCACAACACCATGGCACTTCCATGTTTTTTTCTGCCAGCCTTACCACTTACAAATATTTAGACATTCAAGTGGTTAAAGAATTCTCCTTTGAAATCCTTCTGGAATAACAGAAACAAACTGCTTACCCACTTAGCACTTAGTCCTAGAAACATTTCAATATGTTGTACAGAACAATAGGCACAAAGCTCCCAGAACACTGTGCACAATTCATATTTGAAATGTAAATCCTTGGACTTATCAGCCTGTTTGGGATCAAAAACACCTACTTTCCCCACAAACTTTAAGATTGTGAATTATGGGATTGAGCAACAGATCTGTGTTCAATATGAGGCAGCAGATGTAATTTAAATGTCCACTGTTGTCATATCTTTAAACAATGATTTAAGAGTACATTAAAAATATAAACAACCTCTAATGTATTACCATTTATCCTTTCAAGTGTAATTATGAGAAGAGGCTTTGAATTCACAGGAAGCTTCTATCTGTAAAACGGGAATGTGCCGGCTGCTACCTTTCTCAGACTGAGCATTGGCATTTGTAGACAGCATTAAATCGAAAAAAAATGGAGGTCCACAGCATAAAATAATTGCATATAATAGTTAAAATTGCAACGGCTGTGCTTCTCTTCCTTTAAAAAAAAAAAGAAAAGATGCCTGTTAAGTTTGGTTATTTAAAAGTCAGTATAGATAAAAAAAAAAAAATGAGGGCTCAGAATTCATCAGCCCTCTAAAAAAATAAATATGAATGTCTCCAAAGCAAAATTAAAGGGAGAGTTGTTACTTGATATATGCCACTGTATGTTTTCTTTTTTTCACATATGTATTTTCATGCAAAAAATGTAATGTTTAAAATGTGCTGTTTAGAATGCTTTGGGAAAAAAACACAGTTGTGCTCCATGTCCCTTTAAAATAAATTAAATTTACACTTCAATCTGCCTGTAGCACCCATTTAGGTATTTTAAGTGTGTTAATTTTCCTCCCATGCAAAAAGGTGCAATGTCTCGTCTCTACAGTTGTGAGAGCTTGGCTCTGTATACAGCTCATTGTATGCACACGCAGTAAAATAGCTTATTTATACATACAAAAATCTGGGGGGGTTTGTCCACCCCCCCCCCCCCCCCTTATCCCACCAGTTCCTATACCCATGGTGTGGACATATCTAGCAATCTCCAAAGGACGTTCTTTCTAGGAAACTTCATGACCTAGGCAAGGCCCAGTTGGATATGGCACATAAGGATATATAGACAGAAATTGCATATCAATTTAATGATTAGACACAGACCACTTATTGTTGGGAGGGCCACAGCGTTTATTGATAAACACAAAATAACTTAATACCAATAACAATAAATAAATAACATAACCATGTGAGGGGAGGAGCCTGGCCAGAGACAGAACGCCCTAGGCCCTGAAGCCTGGTCAGGGCCTACTGTGTTTGATCCTACCCTACGGTGGTACGGATGTTCCAACACATTTTACCACTGTCCCGGCGACTCCCCTCACCACCCGCCGCTGTGACAACCACTTAAACATATTTTGATAACATAAAAAAACCCTTAAAAACATTTATACTGAACACCGGTGCTTAAGAGAATACAAAGATCTCCAACTTTACATTATATATCATTAGTTTGTTTTATGAATAGTACAATATATGTATCTTAGTACAAAAATATTTAGGGATGGGTACAATAATATTTAGTGATATGATATACAGTGGATATAAAAAGTCTACACACCCCTGTTAAAATGTCAGGTTTCTGTGCTGTGAAAAAATGAGACAAAGATAAATCATTTCAGAACCTTTTCCACCTTTAATGTGACCTATAAACTGTACAACTCCGTTTGAAAACAAACTGAAATCTTTTAGGTAGAGGGAAGAAAAAATATAAAAATAAAATAATATGGTTGCATAAGTATGCACACCCTTAAACTAATACTTTGTTGAAACACCTTTTGATTTTATTACAGCACTCAGTCTTTTTGGGTATGAGTCTATCAGCATGGCACATTTTGACTTGGCAAGATTTGCCCACTCTTCTTTGCAAAAACACTCCAAATCTGTCAGATTGCGAGGGCATCTCCTGTGCACAGCCCTCTTCAGATCACCCCACAAATTTTCAATTGGATTCAGGTCTGGGCTCTGGCTGGGCCATTCCCAAACTTTAATCTTCTGCTAAAGCCATTCCTTTGTTGATTTGGATGTATGCTTTGGGTCGTTGTCATTCTGAAAGATGAAGTTCCTCTACATGTTCAGCTTTCTAGCAGAAGCCTGAAGGTTTTGTGCCAATATTGACTGGTATTTGGAACTGATCATAATTCCCTCTATCTTAACTAAGGCCCCAGTTCCAGCTGAAGAAAAAAACAGCCCAAAGCATGATGCTGCCACCACCATGCTTCACTGTGGGTATGATGTTCTTTTCGTGATGTGCAGTGTTGTTTTTGCACCAAACATATCTTTTGGAATTATGGTCTGATGAAACCAAGGTTGAACTTTTTGGCCATAACACCTTTTACCACATGCTTTTGGGAGACTTCAGATGTGTTTTTGCAAAATGTAGCCTGGCTTTAATGTCTTTCTTCGTAAGAAAAGTATTTCGTCTTGCCACTCTACCCCATAGCCCAGACATATGAAGAATACGGGAGATTGTTGTCACATGTACCACACAGCCAGTACTTGCCAGATATTCCTGCAGCTCCTTTAATGTTGCTGTAGGCCTCTTGGTAGCCTACCAGACCAGTTTTCTTCTTGTCTTTTCTCCACTTGATGATGACTGTCTTCACTGCGTTCCATGGTATATCTAATGCCTTGGAAATTATTTTGCACCCTTCTCCTGACGGATACCTTTTAACAATGAGATCCCTCTGATGCTTTGGAAGCTCTCTGTGGATTATGGCTTTTGCTGTGGGATGAGACTAAGAAAATTTCTGGAAAGACCAACTAGAGCAGCTGAACTTTATTTGGGGTTAATCAGAGGCACTTTAAATGATGGCAGGTGTATGCTGACTCCTATTGAACACGATTTGGAATGTGATTGCTTAATTCTGAACACAGCTACATCCCCAGTTATAAGAGGGTGTGCAGACTTTTGCAACCACATTCTTTTTCCTACCTCCACCTAGAAGATTTCAGTTTGTTTTTCAACTGAGTTGTAAAGTTTATAGGTCACATTAAAAAGGTGGAAAAAGTTCTCAAATGATTTATCTTTGTCTCATTTTTTTACAGCACAGAAGCCTGACATTTTAACAGGGGTGTGTAGACTTTTTATATCCACTGTAAAATCATATATACAGAACGACAAGTGCTGAAAACTATAAACCAGGTAATACTTAACCTTATACATCCTTAGTTTTTTAATAGTACTCTAATTTTATATATATATATATATATATATATATATATATATATATATATATATATATATATATATATATACACACACATATATATATATATACATATACATATACATATACACACACATACAATAATATTTAAGTGTGGGGAACTTTTCACCTGGCTAGCTGGGGGCATAATGGCGGCAATAGCGCCAAACGAGCCTATAAATGGCTCCACCCACCCCAGCTAGCCACCACCTACCCCCATACCCCAGTCCTACCTGGTTACAAGGCCCCTGCTTCCAAACCCACAATCCCATGGAAGTGACAGTGACATCCTTACCATTTTCATTATGTAACCATGTGAAGTAAAGAAACTAGAGGCTTATTAGTTTCATTATCAGTTTTATCATTCATTAGCTGAGCATATTCTGAGCTGCCGGGACAATCACAAACTTGTACTTTCCCCAATACACACAGTCAGATTCACACTTATATGACTAAGCTATTGTTTTAAGGTTTCCTCAAATGTAAGTTCTCATTCATTTAGTTTTTCCATTTATATATTTGATTCAGGCCTCATTAACTGGTGTTATTTAAAGATAATTTATACTGGTTATGGACCTTACCAGTCATTATTATCTATATTAAGTCATTCTTAAGATATACACCTTCTGAGTGGCACAATTTAATACTTAGGTCTACATTGTGTTAATTGTCACAACAAAGCAGTATATTCTGATGTTCTCATTATGAACATGCAGCTAATTCCCCCGTTCACCCACATTACACATCACACTGTGTTCCTAATTCGCTATTAGTACCGCTAAGAGTATTGATCTACAGAATTCTTTAGCTTGGAAAAAATATCCAAAATGTGTAACTAGTTTTAGTGCACTTTAAAAATTCAGTATGTGAGTTTTGGGTCTACAACATGCAACACTGTGATGGTTAAAAACTTGTTTGAGAAGTATGTATATAAACCACATGCATAAAAGTATTCTTAAAAAAAATCTAAATATTAGCTGTATGTGCTAGCCTGCTTCTAGTTTGAGAGTTATCCTATTAGTCATTTGGCAAAAGAATAAAATAGAAGAATAGGCCCTACTTAAACCTACTTAAAGGATCACTGTACAATGAAAAAAATATAATATATATAAATATATATATATATATATATATATATATATATATATATATAGTTGTGTCCCTCCCTCGCCCCGCCCCTTCAGAGGTGGGGCTCTACAGCTCACCCCACCACTTCCTGAGGAGGGCTCTGCAGCCTTATAAGCACTTCCTGTTGGGACCTCACAATCAGTCCAATTCTGGGTTCATGCATGCAGGATGCTTTTCAGCTCTCTCACTGTTACAGGTTCTGATTTACTTTGATACATACCTACGAGCCTATTACTGCCTTTTTTGGGCCTTTTCCTATTGCTCGTACGGGCATCCCCATTGATGTAGAGCTATGGTTCCTCATGATAAGTATTCCTGAGCAACATTACACTTTCTTATCATATACCGTCCCCAAATCCACTAAACCGTCTTCATCAGTATCGCCTGTTTAAGCCAGATTTTGTGGATTTCAGGCTAAATCTACTAACCTTCGACCTTTCAATAGCTTTCTATAAGTTCAATTCAAACTACTCTCTACAAGTCCTAAGATTGGCCTTCGTAGGCTTACCTCTTTCATGCATCAAAATCAGCCTTCACAGGCCTTGTTCATTACGTTTTCATAAACCTCTACTTCACTCTGCCCTTGGCCCTCTAAATAGGCCATGTAGGGCATAGCTATAGGGCACATCTCGGCTACATGAGGTGAGGGGCCGCATTCACCAAACACACTTCCATTTCATGCTTCCTACATGTTATAACTCATCCTACCTAGACACTACCACTGGTTAGCTCCCAGGCACACCATTTGGGCACTCGTCACTAATATATATATATATATATATATATATATATATATATATATATATTAAAAAAAAAAAAATTATATATATATATATATATATATATATATATATATATATATATATATATATATATATATATATATATATATATATATATAAATATAGTAAAAAAATACTACATCTGTGTTCACATTTGAATGTCTAAAGCAAGTTAAAAAACCTGCTTCCAGCCCAGAATTCCGAAAAACAAACAAACAGTTATTGCATTGCATTCTGGGAAGCTGAGCTGGGACATGCAAAGGGAAAGAGACACAGCGGAGGGAGTTAGAGACACGGGAGGGAGAGGGGGTAAAAACATAGGGGGGGTTAGAGACACAAGGGAGGGGGGAAATGATACACAAGGGAGGAAGTAGGCAGGGGAAGAAGACTCGCAATGAGCGCCAAATGGGCTCATCACGAGGCCAGTAAAGCAGAGGGGGAGACGGGCCATTTGCTAATATATATAATATCACATATATAGTTGTCAGCAATACGGATTGTTGCTAATGCTTGCGGGCTTGCATAGCGAGCCCGCCGCAACTGCGGCCCTCGTTCATCCCTACGACCCCCTACGACTTTCCTGCAGCAAATGCCGCAATTGTGGAGGTGGAGGCTCCCACATCGGCTGCAATAAGCTGCAGGCTCATTGCAGGCCAGAAATGCGGACCTTTGCAAAGCGAGGGGCCGCATTTGCGGAGGTGGAGGCTCTACGGCGCCTCACAACCGGTTACAAACGACCACACAAGCGGGACTTTGAAAAAAGACAACAAACACGCAATGACTAACTACGGACTTACACAAAAAATTACAACCAGCAGGACTTAGAAAAAAATCCATTACGGCCTCGCAAAAATACTACTTTAATGGAAAACCCGCACACAGCGGCAAACATTAAAACACACAAAAATACAGACACAAATACAATCAAAACCTTACCCACAGCAAGGGGGACACCCAGGACCTCTGCAACACTGCTTAAACCTCAATTTCAGTCAAATTTACAAAGTTTAGACTCTCGAAAATCCCTTAAGTGAGAGAAAAAATGGCAGACGAAGAAAACGAGGCTACACAACCCCTAAAGCCGCAAAATACTGCTAAGCAAATATGGCTTTTACACAAACCCGTACAAGGTACAACATACCCTATTAGCAAGGAAGCTAAATCATACAAGCCCACCTACCACATACACATTCACCGCCATTTTACAAAACTAACTTACAGAATGCGGAAGTACCAAGCTACACAAACCGCCACTCCTCGCGCACGCAGCCTATTTACACTACACAATGCACACATTGCTGACAGTTACATCTCAGCTCAACAACACTGCAAATCTACATTATATGCTGCAGGAACATCAAAACAGATTGTTAGCTCTTCAGCACATTCCTTGCTGAATATATTACAAAGAGTTAAAGTATATTAATTTATGATTTCATTAATTAATTACCATTAAAAAAAAATAGACTAAAGAAAAAAAAAAAAAACAACACCACACTAGTGCAAACAACAAACACCTTCACCGTGCCACCAACAAGGATCCGCCAACGCTGCTCATAGGACACAAACTACACCAGGGGAGAGCCTTGCAATAAGAGGCAAAACCAGATCACTGCGGACCTTACAATAAGCGCAAAAGTGCCTATGATAACAACAAATACAAAGTCGCTAGTATATATATATATATATAATATATATAAAAAAGTCAGAAAGCATCAGGTACACTTCCAAGTGCATTACACTGAAATATATGTTTGTATATGCATTTCTGCATGCCCCGTGAAAATGTCCTGGCCTAGGCCTCATGGGCGAGGTAGAAACACAATAACATATGCTTCCTTTGGTTTGTAGATTAAACATTGAAAACCTCACCTGAATGTGCATGTGTATCTACACAAATGTGAATTAATAGTTGTTATACAGTGAAACAAAGCGCAGGATAATGTAGTGGGATGTGAAGCATATTTACCGGCTGGTTTCCAAATTAATACATTTGAATTGTAAAACTCTGCTTGCTGGCACTGCATGTTTCTCTTGTTTTATATTTTATCAGTTTATAAAAACAAAGATTGTATATTTGTTGCTGTAATTGATGTATTTGCTCCTTGGTGTATGCCATGTGTTCATATAAATGATTTCTTTCTTTTGTACAGTAAAATTGCATTTCAACAGTGTTTGTGGACTTCTGAAACAGGACGATGGAGTTCGGTATAACTTGAAAATATTTGGCAAACTTCAAAAATATTGCACAAGGGTGTCCACAGGGATTAACAAAATGGGCTTGCATTGCAAAATTGTGACTTATTGGTATAACAATGAGCACATATAGGTTATAAATATTTATGGAACAGACAGAAAACAGCAGTTCCTGATAAACGTTAACTAGTCTATTTCAACATGACCAACAACAGAACCAAATGCAGCTGAAAAGTAGTAATAGGGTAGCACAATATATCCTTAAAATGTTTCTTAGAATCTTCAAGTCATTTAAACAAAGTCACTTCATATCTTTCTCGTCTCAACATCCAAGGCCCATTCCTACTTAAACGGCAGGTAAACGAAGTCCAAGGTTTATGGTATAAATATAAGTGCAAATAGTCAATTAATTAAAGTTGAAAGATGAATTAATACACAAATATTGTCTTCGAAGACACAAGGAAATTATTATTTTCAAGGTTGTTTTAAGTTTGAAAACATTTTTGCACATTATAATTCTTCAAAACAGCACACTATGAATATGTCACAACGATTTCCAAGGATTTAAAATGAAACATCATTTGCTGGCAGTTAGCATAGTGACCTTGTCACAGTAAGCGCCATAAATAACAAGTGACAGTTGCACAGCATAGAGATGTATTTTACCTAGATTATCTCACTGATTAGGAGTCATTTTCATATATTAAAATTATTATGTTCCAATACAATGATTAACATAAAAAGCCATATGTTTTTTGTTTATTTGAACCAATACATCCACAGTTTTAACCGCCATATGTCCTTCAGTTAAAAATTATACTTTTTGATTAGTACCATTTTACGGTTAATGAAAATAAGTAACAGTCATCACTTAGCTACTACTACACTGCAGCATATGCATAACTAACTGCAAGATTCTGCTGTCACTACTTATACATTACTAGTGCATTAATCCATCATCACTAAATTAGACCCTAGAAATGTGCAGTTATACTCTTCTATCTCCTACAGGGAGACCATAGAGACTGTGTTAGAAATATATATCAAAATGATATTAAAACCTTTGAATGCATAGATAAGCGTTACTTTTAATTTAAATAATTAATACAATTATCACATAAAGGATTAAGGATCAGTTTTATTTCATGGCTGTCTGTCAATCTCATCTTCTCTCTGTCCCTATATTGAAAATAATCCAATCTTACGTAGCACCACATTTTAAATGTGTTCATTCTTTTTCTTATATGTGTCTGTGTGTGCGCACATATACATATGCATCTTACATCCTATATACAGATCGTAATCAAGTAATACAATGCAATCCTAACAAAAAATATAATCATTTTTTAACTTATAGAAAATTACTATGAAGTATACCCTCAACAAGTACTGAATAAGTTCTATCCCTTCCCTGTCTATTATCCTTTACCAGGAGACTCCCTTTCCTGCTTTTTAGCCAAAAATGTTAGGACCTGTAATTAGCCAGCTAAATATGGGATGTTATGGTGAATTATTCAACATGTTTTACTTTTGGGGTAATAAAAGGAGAGGGATAGACAGGTTGATAGATAGATAGATAGATAGATAGATAGATAGATAGATAGATAGATAGATAGATAGAGACTGCAAAAAATAACCAAAAGTGAGCATGTTCTCATTACATAATTTTAAATTTACTATTAATCTACAGTGATATACAAGACTCAATTTTTCAAGATTCAAATGGATTTTGCTTACTCAAACAGTTTGCAACTAGCTTCTCCTGGTAAAGCGTTCTGTCTGCTGTAATGAATCACAGACTCGTTGCTTTCATGAAATCAAAGTAATTAATCAAACTGAAGATTATGAACTGCAGCCTGAACTTGAAAATGATAAATGAAATAGCTTTTAGAAGCAGGGACAGATTTATTTATTCTATTATTAATATGTTTTTACATCAGTAACCTTTAATATTTTTGATTAACAAGTAGTCACATATGTGCCGAATACCATTTCTGGAAAGTATCGTTAGGGGTTATATAATCAACACCTTTTTGTTGACATTTCATTGTAAATATTGCAGAAGCCATTTTGTCCTCAACCTTGGGCTCTGTGGGTATATTCTATTTGTTGAGGGAGTGGTCAGACTCCTCTGCCCTACAGAAATAAATAGAACACAATGATGCATTCTCAATAAAGGGTCTAGAACAGTTGTGGACAACAGGTCGCCCAGGGGCTGCATGCGGCCCTCAAGCACTGTTCCAGCCTGTTCTCTGGAGTGGAAGAAAAAAATACAGAGTCCAATATCTTTCTCTAAAACTAGCAAATAATAGCCAGCTGTACTCATGGATACTTTCCCTCATTATCGGTTATCAATTAGTTAACACAGATTTTACTTTACGCTTTGGGCAAAATAGCAAGTTTTAAAAGAACTGTTATGCCCTTTTAAGAACTAGATGGTCACATATGTATCTCTGAAAATGAAATAGGTTGGCCTAGAGGATGTTTTGGCAACGCTAACCCAGAAAAAAGACAGGTCCAACTGAGAGCAACATAAAGCAGGAAAGATCCATGATACATTGGGGGAAATTATGTGTGTGAGAGGGGAGTTGACATTTCTGAGGAGCTATTGTTGCAGTGAATGATGCAAGGGGGCCGATTCTGAGTCAGGGGGGATGGGACCTGTGTATTTTAGTCATATATAATTATCTTTATAAAGGCTCTCTGTTTCCTCATTTCTCACTCCTCAGCCCCTCATGATTCAGTTATGATGAAGGGATATAACAAAAACACAAAATGATTAGTGTGTCTTCTAAAGCATTTTGGGGGGAAAATCTGAATTTTTGAACATGGCTTACACAGCTGCTAATATTGTTAGTAGACAGTCAAGTGTCTTTTGCTGAACTACAGTGGTCCTTCAACAAAATGTATTAAAGGAGACCAAAGCTTACTTTAGAAATACTAATACATAATAGCCCATTTCTGCTGTGATTATATTAGGCAGGGGGACATGAATGGCTCAGAGAGTGTGCAATAACCTTAAAGAATTCCTAAAAAAAATATTTTGGAATTTAACTTTTTATATTTTCTGTTTGGCCAGTCCTGTACTCACTCTAAATGTAACAAATAAGTAATTTCTGGGTAATACATAATGCACTCATGTTCAAAAAAAAAAGTGTCATAGTGCAATGTGTTCATCCTTGATGGGATGGTTGTACTTTACTGTTGCTATGGGATAGGATACAGCAAATATGGAGAGACATCTCCAAACAGTGATCACTTCCTGTTATGTCAATGAAGTGTGCCATGCAATGAATGCTCAAGTAGCAACCGCAGCAGCGTGGGGTCAAGAAAGAAATAGAGGATTCCCCCAACTAGTCTCATGGCTGACATGGTTAAACAGCTAGGGCTTATTGTTTTAGCAGTACTAAAATCCATAGATTTCTATATAACAAATAACAGGCATGTCCTGTCTATAAAGATCATTAGACTGAGAGTTGAATGTATACATGGATGTTTATAACACTCAATGAGCTGCCTGGAGTAATCCATATAACGCATTCAGATTTTGGATATATTCCCAATCTTTTCTTTGTTCAGTAAATACCTAATGCACCCGTCACCCACCTCTGGCCATATACACAACATAATACTAAAAATCAATGTGGCTTCACAGTAAAACCACATTTCTTATGCATAGCAAAAAAAAAGTCTCGCCTTTGAAAGAGAAGTTACTACTCCTGGCACACAGCATGGTAAATGCGCCTTAAATTTGTAGTTGAAGAATAACTGAAGTATATAATAAAACGAACAACATTAGGAGCTGTGTAAGCCATGGGCATTTTTAGAGACAATGAGAATTTTTAAAGGCTCCAGACAGAGGTTTCCACCTTTTCTTTGCTGTATCTTTTCCTGAGAACATATGGGACACTTTTTTTTTTTTTTAATTAGTAGAGGGATGGGAAGGATTTATTAGAGAACGGTTTCAGGCTGAAAGTGGTACCACCCCACTCTCTTTCACAGGCCCAGGATAGAGCAGTTTGCATCACCAGATACAAGGACTGCTCTCCAGAAACATAAATGCCCCTCTCCCACACACCACTTTGATCAAAGTTTCATGAATGCTTCCAGGTTCAAGCAGAAGCATCAATAATTATTTTTTCCATTTTAAAACAAGACCTTATCCCTGCATAATTATGCTCTGATCATGAGCAAAAGCTTTCAAACATACATTTGTGTTCCCTGAACAGCGGTCCTTTAAGTATTGGGTCCTGGTCATCTTTACCTGCCAGAGCAAATTTCAGTGCAGAGATAGGACTGATGTCTAACTATGCTCTCACTTTACAGAACTTCATATTTGTTCAGAAAGGCCTTTCTTGGGGAAAAAAAAACATTACAAACTTGTCGACAAAGCTTTCACTGACAGAATTCACCTCAGTACTGCTGCATCAGAAAAATAATTTACTAGCAATGATTTAATCCCCAACAATTCTGCAATGAACTTCAAAACTCTGGCATTAAATCTCTTGGCAAAGAATATTTTCGGGGCATATCCCAAAGCTTTCATTTTAATCACCAATTTTGTTCCACTGCATGTAAACGTCCATCAATCTAGTTGCCTAGACAGGACAAAACTGAAGGTGTGTTATATCAATTGGTACTTTTCCTCCGCACAGCATAAAAGCACTGCAGGTCTCTCTTAACCTCTGCAATGCTTAGCTGTGGCATGCACAGGTTTTCAGACTTTAGTGGCAATGGATCTACTTTTTCAGTAGCCATCCAAATAATATCTACCATTTAACTCATGGTCATATTTAAACATGTTGCACAGCATTTGTAATCCTTCTCTACCATGTATACACTAAAAGCACCCAATTGAGATGCCGGTATCCCTGCAGAATGAGAATTATTTCTCCATGCAGACGAAGAATCATTCAAAATGACTACCACCAATTAAAGACTTACAGGTAAATCAAAATATTTTGTACGTTAATTTGTGTGAATCAAACCTCTGGTCTATAAGCAATAGATATGTATTTCAGAACTTTAGTGTGCCAGTGCATTAATCTGATATATGTTGCACAAATTGTGAATGTTAGAAGTATGTACAACTGAAAAATGGCCTTATAGCACTGATAGTCTTAAGTTCCACCTTTCCTCAATTTTATAGACGGATTTATTTGTTTCAAGTCATTCAAATATGTACAGAATTATTAAGTGCATTGCTGGAAGTGAGTAAGCACTTTCAAAACAATATACAAAGGTTTGCAGTGTGGGATAATATGTAGGGATATTAGAATTTTCATCAAATGCTTTTTTTTTTTTTAAATAACAAAATAAATTTTTAAGAATTGTTAAGATGATGCTATTTTATAAACATGATTAAAAACTTGGGAGTTGTTACAAAACACCAATCCTTTGGATACCAAAAAGGGACTATGCCAACTGCAATAAAGATTATGTGACCTAGCCTATCGCTCCATTATTTTGGGAGGGGCATATTGTGGTATATGATTATGGTGCTTAAGGGTTTTGTAGTACTTTGGAGTACTGAAAATATGCATTGAAGTCCATACTGAGCAACAAAATAGAAGAAAAATGTCAGTAACTACTATCGACCACACCTAGATAAGCTCATCCTGCCATCTCAGTTACTTCAGACAAGCTGCAATGATTTAGTCTCATGCCAATCATCACTGAGAGTTCCATAGTTCTGGGAATGGTCTGCTGAGCTCATCTAAATGGTTAGGCGAGCCACAAGATGGGCCAGTCCAAGGCTTCATCCCTTCTACAGGTCCATACTTGGACGGGTAACACTGGCAGCTTCCCCACTGTTTAACGGCTCCCCAAGCAACAGGATAATAAGGTTTGATCTGTATAAAATGACCCATATCTCCTCTAGTTAAGTTTGCATACATTAGGGTATATGATTGGGCAATATCCTCTCCTTCTTGGTTATAGCTCTTTTGGCTGTGTTTGTGTATTCCAGAAACATCATTGGAATTGCAGATTATTATTTCCTGGAAAGTTACAATCAAGACCCTGGAAAATGACTCTCCTGGACTAGGAGGCACTCCTCATCTCTTATAATCCATGATAATTTAACATAAATTTGGTGAATTTAGCAATATTTTGGGAAATATATAAATAGGTGAACTTAAGTCTCCTTTTTATGTAAGCCTTTAAGATGAAATGCTTCTTTCTACTTATTATGTGCAATCATAATTTAAATGATATCCAGGCAGCCTACTTTAAAAGATCAGCAAAGAGGCCCTATGCAAACAAAAATGGTATTATTAATTCAAGATAGACGGAAAAGTAAATTAAGAGGGTATGGAGGTGAAATGCTTTGTGGGGTAAACTGCTAGTTGCTGGAAGTGGAAATTAACTGTTGGAAGTAGGAATGCACATTCCTCTTTTATTGGCAATACAGGATAGTCGCCACATGGGAGTCCTCTTTAGGCTTTATTTAACCTATCCAATAATTTAATCTCCAACATTTCCAATACTTTCTGCAAATGTTGCTGTTTGGTATACCACATATTTCAGATTTCCATAGAAAAATTGAAAGACTACTTCGATTTTCCAGGTATCTTTGTCTTTATGATGAATTGCTAGGTTTATAATTTACCCACTGATCGTTTCCATTTGTCTTTTTCAAAGAGGAAGTTCTATCTTGCGTGAAGATGAATTTGCAGGAACACATTTCATAAATTAAATGCATGTCAACTGAAAGGTACTACAGTTATGTGGTAAACATTTGCTATGGAGGTTATTACAAATACAACATAATTTAATTTTTATGGACAGCAATTAGGTTGACAACATATTAATCTATACTGTATTCCCAACTATTAT
Source organism: Discoglossus pictus (assembly GCA_027410445.1). Taxonomy (NCBI): domain Eukaryota; kingdom Metazoa; phylum Chordata; class Amphibia; order Anura; family Alytidae; genus Discoglossus; species Discoglossus pictus. The sequence goes on along the minus strand of CM050165.1, from coordinate 219,971,782 downwards.
TCAAATAACTCTAAATGTGAACTAGAATAAAACAATATGGCTGTCAAAGGTCCCTGTGGAGATACCCAGATACATTTTCCTTAAAACATACAATATATGAAATACAGGTTATTCAAAAATGATGATGATTTTTGAACCAGTATGGTATCAAATACAAAAGTTTAATCTATAAATATTGTGCCATTTTAACATTTATGTATGTTTTTTTGTTACAGTTTTTGTAATCATTCAAATATGATTGCAAACAAAATAAATATGTGGATTACTTGGGCAGTCTTGAGTGGGTGGTATTATTGAATATATTTTGTGCAAAAGAAATCATTTTGGCTTTTCTATGGTTTGTTGGCCCCCTGACAAAGGCAGACTTTGCTGAGGCTTACAGAAAATGGAAATAATTTACAGCTAAACAATTAAAGGTCTAGATGAATTATTTACTTGTGTGTATGCAAAGGGACGTTGGAAGGAGACTGCGGGTAAGTGCATGAAATTACTTAACTAGACAGGCAACACAGCACTGGTTAACAACAATCACAGCACTCTGCTAATAGCACTATGGTGTGGAAATCTCAGTATGATTAATTGTTTCATTAAAATAAAAATAATAACAATAATAAGAAGAAATAATTAGTCCTTCTTCAATTCTGAGTCCATTCTGGCAGCCATACGCCTTTTAACAAAACATTTTAAGAAAATGGTTAATTTGTTTTAAACTTTAAAGTAATTTTTAGCTTTGCTTCTGGTGTAAAGAACACACCTAAGGCTAGATGAATACTGAGGAAAGATCGACAGATCAGAAACAGCAAGAAAAGCAAACTGTCTGAATATACCCATGAAGGGCAGTCTGGTGAGAAATGTCAATGATTTATATTCAAATCTTTTACTGAATTTTGATTTTTAAATAAAATCTTTGAGAAAAAAAAGAAACAGACTTCTATGGAGTCTATGGACGGATTAGTAGCGAGAAGGACTATACAGAATTCCTGTGTTTAAGGACCAAAAAAGTACTTTATTTATCATATGTTTATTAGAGATACAAGACTTTCCATTAGACAATTCTTTTTAGAATGTATTAAATAAAAATACACTATGTTTATTTTTTAACTGTTATAGTCTATTTTGCTTTTCTGGGGAGACATTTGCATTTTGCTAAACGGGTTTGTTTTCTGGGTGTGACCCTGGATGCAGATAACATTTCTATTCAGTTCTATTAAAAGTCTGCCACAATGTGGGTGAACTACATTAAATATGTTTGCAATATACACCAGAGCCATCTGCCCTGGTGAAAAGTAAGGAAAACAAAGTAAAGGAAGTGTACAGTGAAGAAATATTTATGTAATGTTTACTAAAATTAAAAACCGTAATTGTTTAGTATTCTAAATACATGTTTTTCCACTTCTCTGCATTGATGATTATTATTGTATTCCATAATGTACCTATAAACTGTAAGGACATGCTTAACAAATAGGTTGATCTATTACTACTGACGATACTCCATGTCCAGCTTAAATAGAGATTTAACTCACTGTGCAGAGGCAACATCATATCCAATGGCTCTGGAGCTCATAGTGTAGATATATATTGTGAATTGTGTTTAGATTACCACCAAAATATCAACACTCAAATCCAAAGTTAGATAAGTGACTACAGTCAAAGGTATAGTTAAACATTTCTATAAACCAAAATCATACCATTAAAAAAAAAAAAAAAAAAAAAAAGAAGAAAACAGAGGTTACAGAATAGTAAATTGAAATGCAGTAAAATAATGAACTGGATGTCACCGTCTCATATATTGTACATGTTAAAGAATCAATTTATTATGTACATGAACACAAACATATGTATAAAACTTAAGAGCATGGAAGATGCTCAAAGAAATACATAATACATTGGAAAAAGTATTTAGGAGCCTCAAGCACGGGTTAAACCCCCTCCACTCCCCAATTTTTTTCTATGTTTGTATGTATGTATAAATAAGCTAGTTTATGGCCTGTGTATACAATGAGCTGTATCTCAGAATTATTCTGGACTCCTACACCCCTGGCCTAAGTACAAACTTGATGAAACTCAGCTCCCAGACAATATATACTGTCAATAAAGGGTAACATACAAAATAGAATGAGAAAGGAAAACCTTTCACAAACATTTATTCAGGTCTCAAATTGAAGTTTTAAAACGGTTTTATATGGTCATTTGTATATAAAAAAATATATATTTTTATTAACATCTTAACTACTTAAGGGGTCAGTTGAATTCAAATGTCACAAAAAATGCAAATTTATTACGTTCCCTTGAAAAAAAAAAAAAAAAGCATAAAAAGGTGATAATTTTGCACTAATTTCTAGTTTAAAATCTTTTTAAAAGGGGCAATACATGAATTGTGTACCCTTTCATTGGTTTACAAAGCCCTTCCTGTTGTCTAAACCCTACAAGAACTAGTGTAGAGTTACAGAGACACATTCTCCAATAATTACCTGAAAATAAAAGACAGCATATAATACTAATTTCACTTGTTTTACTTTTTACGCTTTCATTAATTTATAAGAGACAGCAAAATTATTTTCTTCTGCCCCTCTTACATGCACAATACATTTAATTACCACTAGTAAGCTATGTACTTAGACCTGCCATTGGCAGGAAAGCTTACATTTCACAAAGGGTAAAGAAGAGTCTCATTCTGTATTCTGTTTGGGAAAGAGGGGTTTTGCATATTATGATATCTCTATATTATCTATACACGTATTGCAAATAAGATAATAAATCAACAAAAGGGAAATTTAAATACCTAAAAAGTAAAAAAATTATAATAATAATAAAAAAAAAAAAAAAAAAAAATATATATATATATATATATATATAAACATATATATATATATATATATAAACATATATATATATATATATAAACATATATATATATAAACATATATATATATATATATAAACATATATATATATATATAAACATATATATATATATAAACATATATATATATATAACATATATATATATATATATATATATATATATATATATAAGCATATATATAAGCATATATATATATATATATATATATATATATATATAAGCATATATATATATATATATATATATAAGCAACTATCCAATAGTAAAGAATATTAAACTACATAATCACATATACAGTTCTCAGCAGCGGGGGCTTGCCAAAATCGGTTGGTAACGCAACTTTAAAACTGCAGGCTCGCGAAGCGCGGGCCGCAGTTGTGGGCAGGCAAGGAGCGCCGAGACAAGGCAAGGAGCGCTCACCCCTACGATCCCGCACGACTTACGCAGAGAGCGCCAAGGGCGCTCACTGCGCTGGCGGAGATGAGCATCATAGGTGCTCATCCCTACAACCCCACCCAACTTAAGCATCATACCTACGACTCGCGGGACTACAGATCAACAGAAACACAATTCATAGTGCGAGACCCACATCTTTTTTTTTTTTTTTTTTTTTTAAATCGCCTGAAAAAATTACGACCCTTAATACACACACAGCACGGGTGGGACAGTCAGGACGTCTGAAAGTGAGGTTGCACACAAATTTAAGTTGAATTTGCAGAGTTTCGCCACTCGAAAATCGCCTAAGGAAGAGAAAAAATGGCCGCCGAAAAAAACGAAAACGAAGCTACACGAACCCTAAACACGCAAAACACCGCCAGGCATATACGACTTCTACCCAGGAACATACGAGGTACTAAATACACTATTAGGAAGGACGGAAAATGCTCGAGACCCGCGTGACACACACACACTCGCCGCCATTTTACAACACTAAAAACATTACCATTCTAAAATGCCGCTTTACACAACTAAACAAACGGTATGCCCTCGCACACGCAGCCTATTTATACTGCACTCTTCACACATTGCTGACAGTTTCTCCTCACATCACCAACAGTCAAAATGTACATTGTATGCTGCAGAAAAACAACAGCGATGGTTAGCTCTTCAGCATATTGATTGCTGGATATATTAATTACAAATATGTAAACTATATTAATGTAGATTTAATTAATTAATTATTATAAAAAAATATATGTACGGTATATTAAAAAAAACAGAGCAGAGGAGAGACTCACTTTGCCAAAGGTGCTCAGCGAGGAGCTCACAATGAACGCCCAAAAAACTCAGAGGACCAAAAGCCTTACATTGTGTGGCAAACAGCATTCCCTGGCTTACAATTTTCTTGCCGTCATTTTTTGACGGGCAAGTCGCTAGTTTATAATAATCGTGTTTTTTGAGTCAGTTATTAAGGTGCAATCATTTTAACAATGTTCCTGGGAAATTAAAAGATAAAGGGAAACCTTTCCCAGGTATTAATGGGCCTTGTTCCAAATACATTTTAGACTTTCTAGTAGGCACTCAGCATTATCAAAATACTTCCATGCCAAACAGGATTTATTGACCCTCAATCCATGATTTTCATTAAAATGCTTAGTTGGATAGTCCTCAGAAAGTTACGATTTACCATGAAAGCTTCCTACAGAGCAGTTTTGGTCCAATTATTTAAAAGCTATGGTAACGTGCCTTCAGTACAAGATCACACATAAATCCTGAAACAGGTCCATCAATGCCTGGTCATTGAGTTTTACCACAAAATAACACATGTATTACATAAATTCACAAAAATCCCTTCATTATAAATAAATCCTGTGCAGATGCAACTGCAATGGTAAAATGCTATCTAACAACAAATATATTGGATTACATGCTACTTACCAAACAAATTACTTGAATGGCCTTGTTTCTGTACAGGCTTCAGTTCATTTAATCCCCAAGCATAACGTTTATAATTATCCCAGGAAAATTTCATCATCTGCGGGAAAAAGGGAGATAGGGTCAACAGACAGGAACATTCATTACATGGCTGGGTTACAGTATATCCTGCCCCCTCAAATAAGTTTGAAGTATCGAAAAGATCACATTGTATAAAATAGGAAATTCTCTTTGTCTAGATACAAGGGTAAGAAGGATTTGAACAATAGAGTACTGGAATCTTCACTACACACACATTATATATATATATATATATATATATATATATATATATATATATATATATATATATATATATATATATATATATACATATACACACACACATATATATACACATATATACACACACACATACATATATTTATTTATTTATTACTGGACACTCACAGCTACCTCACTCTTTATATACACATACACAATGGGAGAGAAAAAATGAGAAAGTTTCTATAAGGGCATGTAGGTCTCCCATATTAAACCAGTCTAAATTGCAATAATTTTATTTTGATGCTGAAAAAAAGCAAAAAAATAGTTCATAATATAATGATTTGCTCTCTTAGGCCCTCATTCAATTGCAATTTGGCCAATTGAATAGGGCTCTAAATAAGCACATAACATATTTTTTTTAAAGACGTTTTTAGTTAGTAAGCATCTATCAAAAAGCAAGATTTCACTAACTAAAAACTTAAAAAAAAAAAAAAATATGCTATGTGCTTATTTAGAGCCCTATTCAATTGGCCAAATTGCAATTGAATGAGGGCCGTACACTTTAACTAGTAAAGATCCTAATTGGTTAGGGGAAAAAAACTTTAAAGATTTTGATTGGCTGCACAGAATGAAATGATTTTTGAGCAATTTGTCACACTGAGAAGGACGAAGTGTCACTGCTTAACAACAAAATGAGATTAGAGGACAATATATAGGACTTTATATATATCAAATTTGAAAAAATATGTATCTAATGTTTAAAACATGTAATAAAATTGTTAGTCTATTGTCTCATTTAATATACCATAGTTAACAAGACCTTCATTCTACCTCAATATGGATATTTAAAGAAAGCACAAAGATCTTGATTAAAGGCATATGTAAGTTTCCATGATTTTTACCATTTTCTAATCTAACACATGCTGTTTGTATCAGACACACACATTACAGTGAATCATTATGTACACATATAGATTATTATTATTATTATATACCATATATATATTTTAAATAAAACTTGTTTTCCACATCTCCGTTTTTCTAGGAGTCAGTGAACATAGTATATATATATTATTATTATTCTTTATTTGTAGTGCACCAACATATCCATAGCACTATACAGGGGTAGATGCATAGAATTACTAAAGCTATGGAGGCAGAAGCAACATTTTAGGAACCCAGGATTTGTGAAGCCCCGTGCATCACAAAACAGAGCAAAATGTCAGCTCCTGGGCATAAAACAATAAATGCAATTTTTTAAAGATTTAACTTTGTTACTGCATTCCATAGATTATGTAAGTAACAAAAGGCATATTAACATGTCAATGAGACAGCAGATACACATATATGTGGGCTGTGAGTCTATAACAGCCATACAACTCCACATAGACAATCAAACCAGAGAGGAAGACAGAACAAGTAGGATGGAAATGCACAAAACAAATTGAGACTGATATTTATTTCCCACAGGCTACGAAAATACGTACCTCGTGAAAGAACAAATAGCAGAACATAAAACTGAAAAGACTGTGTCAATGAAAAGAAGGTTTTTGGCTGCAAAATGCAATTAAGAGGAGATTTTCTTTTAAGTAGCACAGAAATTGTTTCTAGGCAAACACACTATAAACTTAGCCTAAAAAAAACTGCACCCAACCTTCTTTCTGCAGGAAAAATGGAATCAAGCCATATGACAGTATTAAGTAGAGTTATGCTGTAGAGACCCGCAGGGCATCAGCAGAGAGGCTACTTATATAGCCTTCTTTATTCAGATCTTATTTTGTAACCCAGAAAGCCGCTCAAATGTTCCTGCGGCTTCGCTTTTGTTGCAATTTTTTTTTTTTACAAAATCATTAAAAAAATTAAAGTGGAAAAAGCAGCAAATAACAAAAGGTTACATTGTATATAGAAGTGTTAAAAAGGAAAGTCTTTAATTGTGAAAAATCCTTCAATTTCCAAGGCCAATTTAGAGAAAGGGACACCCCATGGCTAAATACATTTTCAGAAACTTCAGGTGAAGTGTATCATGCTGCTCTTTCATATTGGAAGACAAACATTAAAGGTGAGTGGAGATTAGTACGAATACTACATCCTTTCATGGGATTGATAAAGTGATTTACTGTCTACATAATCAGCCTAAACAAGGGGCCCAATAAGTGTCATTGCTTTCAGTGTTATCTCTCTATCATTTTCTCTCAGTCCAACAGGCGTGTGATCTCTTGAAGGCTGAATCACTTGGCTGAAATGTTATGAATGGCTGTAAATTTTAAAACTCATTCCCCACTGAACACATTTGGAAAATGTTTTCCCAAAAGATATTTGTTGAGATTCTTCAATCTCCATCATAAAGTATCGTTAGGAGATTTTCTGCAGCATCCAATATTACTTCCCGCTCTCTCCAAAATCACATAATTAGCCCCTGCTCTGTTCGTACAAACACACTGAATGTATGTACATTAGCTTCTCAACTCGTCTACACTGCTTACCTGAAATGTATAGAATTTGCTCCTGCTTATACTCAAGATGGCCAATGTACAATGAAAAATAATTATATACATTTGTATATGTAACTAAGAACACAATTAAGCAGAGAAAAGTCGTACAGTTAGTTTTTAACTAGAAAAAAAAAGTCTGATGCCTCTGCTGGACCATATAGGTATCCATTGTAGTTTGGTTGAAGTGTGTGTATTTGTTTGTGAAAGAGTGAGATATGAATTTCCATTTCTTCAGGGCATCTATTGATGTAATTAACTTCTTGAAAGGTATTAACTTCCTGCTTCTGGGCCTGTGAGGGGGTAGGGTGTGGTACCAACGAATCTCATGAATTATCTAATGACCTCTCCCTCTTCCTTCCCTCATGATCCAGCTCTCAGAAAGTGATGTAATAAACAGAAAATGGATTCATGCACTCAAACAAAAAATATTCAAAAAATCTGATTTTAATTATTTTAATATTTTAATGGTCATGACTTACACAGCTGCTAACGTTAGTGTAAATCAATTCTAAAATGTTAAAGGCCACTGTAGTTTTTTTCTTTAACTACAGTGGCCTTTTAAATTTAGATTTGACAAAATTGTTATTAATTAGTCCAATGGGTTTTTAGATTACAGACAGCATTGGCGATAACCATTCATTTTACCATGTGCTAGATGTGTGCATAGATAAGCATGTCTAGTAGGTAAAGAGATAATAATTATTACTACGCTCTATTTATAAAGCAACAGCTTTTTCTGTAGCTCTCTTTAAAAAAAAAAGTGCAGTAAAGCAGAGTGGGTAGAAGAAGTATAAAATTACCCAAGGCAAAACAAGTATGTATAAAGTGTAGACGGGATAATGCAAAAAAGCAATAATTTGGTGCAAGAGGGTTGAGGTTTATATCCTAAAACATAGACAGGAACCAGGGAACCCATACTACAGGTATTATTGGCACTGTTTATTCATAAACATACATACACTCTCTAAATCTCACACATTTTTTTTTACATTTTATGAATATACAACTTAGTGATAGTTTTTTAGTGATGAAAGTTATTTATTCTCATACAAAGACACAATACTAAAGGTCCCTCTCTTTCCTTCAGTTGTGATTACATTGCTGTACTCCACATATTGTGAGAGCGTGAACAATTGAAATTCTAACTTATGTTCCAGGGGATAAACTACTTCACATGAACCATATACTTGTTATTTATATTGACAGACAGACAGCTTCCTGTTAACATATATTTAGAGTAAATATTAAATGACAGATTATTTGTGTTAAGTATTTAGCTAATGGCATTTGGTGGTTGTGTAAAGTGTTTAGAGCTACTTGTAGAACAGGTTGATTGGAGTGAATTATAACACAGTTGGACAGTGCTTCTCTTTGTCCCGTAATTATTCATCTTGTAAGTAGAGGTGCTGAGGGCTCCAACCAAACACACTGTCTACACTCTAGGACTAAGAGCAAATTAATGAATTAATTAATGGTGCTTTGTAAAGAATAAAAGGAAAGTCGTGATTTGTATTATAACCTTGGAAAGAGCATTCATGGATACAGTGGCCCATTACTCCCCCCCCCCCCCCCCCCCCACTCGCACGTATAGCTTACATATATCATTTTTCTCTGCAGTTTCCTCGAACAAACAGTGGTGACCGGGCCATCACCTCAAAACTATAGAAACAAGTTAGTATTGTCACAAGAGAAGCACACCCATTTCAGTTCTGTAAACCCAGTAAACAGGAAGAGTGAAGCGTTGGTTATGTCCATGTGTCAATTGGGTGGTGGCTGCCTCACAGAGTAATAACGTGATAAGAGCACAAGTCTCAACTCAAATATTCATCAAAAAACAGAACTACCATGATTATAAGAGAGGGAGGAGAAAGATCGGTCTCATGCCTATCAGCATTGTGCCACATTTTCTATATGCAAACTAGTGAATTATACTCATAATTACAGTGGTTTTAGTAAAAGGAGAAGAAGCTTTCTGAGAAAATAAGAATGAGTAGTCCTGGATGAAAACTCTGATCTGCTGCTGCATATTTATTACATTTGAAAGCTGTAGGATACATTTATTCTCCCTTATCTTGTTGTTTTTCACATGGGTTACAGGTCATAACATATCCTGTTGGTTCACAGAACTGAGCGTGATCCATTGGCTATCCAGGATCTGTATCTGTGTATATATATATTCCTTTATTTGTAATGAGCCAACATATTCCATAGCACTATTTAGGGGTTAAGTACAACTCAAGAACAAAATTAACACATTACAAAAGAATGTCGTTGAGCTTACATAGTGCTCATTTTTAAAGCACCTTATAAGATTGAAAACTTGCAATTTACACTCTAAAGGCATGGAGTGTCAAACAACAATCACCAGGAGCTGCAAACATATTTGAATATATATTATTATATTATATATTATATATTTATTTACTGGACTAACTGGCTCAAGCTGACTGGGTGACAAAAGAAAGATACATGTATTACACTATGACTAGCCTCCATAACAAGCTAACAGCATTTGGACAGTTTGTAAATTATACTATGCAATTTTACAGCTTCTGGATGGCACCATTATTTTTTTTGGTAATTCTACTGCTCTCACTTTACTGAAAATGGCCATATAACTTACTCTATGTATAGTACTCTCAATGTATAACTTAACTAAAAGTGTACAGTGGACTGCCCCATAAACCAATGCCCACTACTAGTATGCCTGTATTGAACTACTATTTCACAGAAAAGGCACTTATAAACAGGCCATTAAGTTGCTATATCTCCCAAAATGCTTTTCTTTCCCACTAAATTAAATAGATTGTCTTTTGCTTAAATGAGTTCATAAAATTAGGTCAGTTGGGAAAAGCAGTAAAGCATTTTAATATTCAGTACAGTGAAGGACAACTATAACTACCCCCATACCCAAAAGCATTCACTTAAAAAGGGCATTTAATTAAAACAGAAGGAGTGAAAAAAAAGAACTTTTCAAACCCTAGATGGAAAAGAGATAGAATGGCTGACAAGTAAAAGCAAGTCATGAATATTTTAAAGAGATGAAATGTTAAAAAGTGTGGCAGTTGATGCAGGCTGCTGAACACACTGAAAACTGTAATTAATGAGACAAAATGCATTACCTTCCGTAAAAATGTAAAATTAATGCAGAAACAAATGAATGGTAGGGTAAAATAGAAGAGTGGAGTAAAACTGTAGCAGACCAGAGAGCAAATAACCTCAGTGATAGGCAGGGAGGCAATCTCATTACTGAGAGGAGCTCGTCCCTAATTTGATTACCTGCGTACTGGTCTGCATTTCATTGAGGGGGATATGCTGGAGAGGAAATGTGGTGACGTGTATAGGTTGCTCCTCTGATTTATACATCAAGGGATAGAAAAATGATCTGAGCCTTACCTGTCAGGTGCCAAGTGTATAATGAAACTGGGATTTCAGATTTTCTACTGAGAGGTGAAAAAGAGGTGAGATACATCCACATGTAGAGATTAAAAGGACAATGCCATTTTTTCCTATCATACATTTAACAGAACATGATTTACAGGACCACTGAAGTGCCATGTGGATATTATGCTGTTTTAAAGAACTTAACTGGTTTATACAAAAAGTTTAAAATAAATAATGGACCTGTGTTTGACTCATGACCTTCACCCCCTTCTTATAGATCTCCACTGCATTATTAAAATGTATCACATCTCTCAACTTAAAGCTTCCAACTATTTAAATACATTATATGCTGTTCTTTTCCTAAACTCCACTTCAGTATGTAAGCTCCCACTCAAGCTTTTTTGTCATTATATTAAAAATGTGTATCAATAATAAAAATAGGCATTCTGGGTCTACTTTATTTCCATAAAGACACTGAGACCTTGGTGAATTCAAAAATAAATACATTGACAACCCCTGAATTACCGCCTTTATCGGTTAACTGGTCTGTGCATTTTGCTTTAATGGCCATTTTGCCTTTGTTCTCAAAATGATTAGAAACCTGAGAGGAATGGTTGGAAACGTGGATTCAGATATTATCTCTATTCAGTTCTGTTAAAAAGATGCCACTTAAACAATAGACTTGAATATAAGAAAAGGCCTTGATGAGATAAGAGGGTGTAGAGACTTATGCAACCCCATTATTTTGCTTTCTTTTTTTCTTCCCTCTACCTAAAAGATTTCAGTTTGTTTTTCAATTGAGTTGTACAGTTTATAGGTCACATTAAAAAGGTGGAAAAAGTTCTGAAATTATTTATCTTTGTCTAATTTTTTTACAGCACAGAAACCTGACATTTTAACAGGGGTGTGTAGACTTTTTATATCCACTGTATATATACACACACACATACATACATACAACTCTTTTGTTAGTCTTACAAGTGTTGGTGGAGCAACATGAGGAGCGATGGACATACAGTTGTCCACCCAGGGGCCTAGGTGTGCCACATATGTACATTGGACCTGTAGGTACTGTATGATTAGTTGTATAAAACTTTGTGGGTACTATGTGAGCTATCCATTTGAAAATATCCAAGTGGGCTGTCCAAGTAGATTGTATTATTGCTAAGAGGTCATTTATCTAGGGGATTATTTTGCATTAGTGACCTGATATATCAGCTTGCATAGACAATCTATACTCATTAGTATTATGTTACGGGACTGAAGAATCACAGGAAACACATTTATTCTCAGCTTTTATGTAATGAAGGGTGGGGAGGATGTTAGATGCAGTAAATTATCAGGTTCTGGAAAATGACAAGTGAAACTCAAGAGCAGCGGTTAGTCCATTTAGATTAGACCACAGCCCTGTGCAGATGGGGATTTGCAACTTGCTACTCTGGTTGGTGCCCTCCAAAAAAACCACAAGAATTCAAGTGTTTCATCAACAGGTGCAACTACAACTTCTTTTTTACTTAACTAAACGTGCTCACTGAATGTTAAACCATGCTGTGGGCTGCCACACAGACATAGTTTATAAGAAGGTTGTTGCCAAGGGAAATCACTTGAACACAGCAAGTCTCCACTAAATTAAAAGCATAGTCTAGACATAAAATTTAACCTCTATATCTATTGATATTATCATCCTTAATTTGTAATGTGCCAACACAATCCGTAGCACTACACAGGGGTTACGTTCATTTTTTGCCTTGTATTAATTCTTACTTTTCTTTGTAGGGCCCTATCTTTGAACGTAAAGTCTTACCTACATGGTGTTCTTTCCCAAAACACCTTAGAAGACTGAAAACGTGCAATCTAAAGGGAGTGGGAGAGGCAGAAACCTGAGTAATAGGTCAGGATTTAGGTGGGTCAGGAAGGGAGTGAAAGTTGAGAGTGATAGAGGACAAAGGAGAAGAGAAGAGAAGTTAATTACGTGGCTGGAGATAGGTATAAAGTTTATCTGGGTAGAAAATGTGCGAAGCTGGAAAGATGTTTGCATTTAGCAGGAGAGAGTAGAAATCTGAGTAGAGGGCAATTTGTGGAGAAAGCAGCTAGTGTGCAGTTTATTTATCTGAAAATCTTTTGGATCTTCAGTGTAATTCCCAGTCCTTCATGGCCTTATAGGCTGCCAATGCAAGCAGGAGGCTGATAAGTTAATTCTTAAAAGCAAGTTTAATATTGAATGCTTCTTTTTTAATAATTTGAGTATAATTTGTATTAATCTTAAAAGATTAAATAATACAAATAGCTCCTTTTTGTTAAGGCATTACAGTGACAATTTATATAGGCAAATAATGGCATTTCTCAAATACCTGTAAAAGTACCACTTAAAAGCATATCTAAGTTTCCTGGATTATGAATGCATCTGATAGAGGAGAGACAGTAATGTATGCATGAAACAAATACCAAAACAAACATTATCATACTTACCCTAAAGTTTGCTAAATCTCGAGTTTGCAAGGAGTTTATTTTAACACACCTGCAAATCCATGCTAAAATTAGCATAGAATTCATAATTAGTTTTGGCCAATCAGAGGCATCTAATACATTGTATCAATCTGTGATGGTGGTTTGGGCAGGAAGGAATCATGGATGGAAAGAAGGAGCCTGACACTGATCTGTAGATCTCTGCATAGTGCTGCTGTTGGCTTGAAGGTTAGTATAGGGTTAAAAACTGTACCCAAATGCAGTGTTTCTATTGGTAGATACCAGATGCCCATGCAAGCAGCTCTGGGGGTGTGGAAAACAAATTTTATTTTTAAATAAAATAAATCTGTATGTGTATAGAACGACTCACCGTAATTTGTGTGTGTCTGATATTAGCAGCATGTGCTAGATTAGATAAAGTTACAAGCTTAAATAGCCTTTAATTGTCTGGCAAAAACAAAGACTATTTTAACAGTAAAACGTTGTAGCATCATATGTTTATTGTAGAATTAATCTGAACAGTTTTCCTACATAAGAGAAAGTCAATTTAGTCCGGATTTGGACGCAGCTGCTAAGGTATTGAACCAGATGGAAACACTCTGATGTCGTAATCAGGTTAGGACAGCTTATCTGTCAAACATTGAAGCTTCCAGTTAGGAGAAACTGCAGTGCATGTAACTTTCAACTTCAAGAACAACACTTGGCAGCTCCAGGAAACCAATGCAAAAAATCTTATCAACGTGAAGGACTTTTGTTACCAGAAAATTCGTGAGCTGAAATAAATTGCAAATCCTATTTTTTGTGGTGAGCTGTGCATAGAGCCCCAAATCACGCAATATTATGAACCTTTAAACACTCCTCTCAGTGCAGTAATTAACATACCATTAGAGCCGTGAAAGCATATCACCATCATTTGTCATAAAAGCTCTTTCAATGCAAATGTTCACATTTTAGAGCATTTAAGATATGGAGACAGGTCTTATTTTAAGCAATTACTTTAAAGTAGTATTATTTTTAAAAATAGCATTCTTGTTTTGAAGAATAGAGTTGTCCCTGGAGATATACAGGTCGTTTTTTTTAATGTACACTGGGGAACTAGAAAAATATATTGAAAGAGTAAGTATTTGTAAGTCGGGTCACATTATTTAATTAAAAATGTTTGGCTCTAGATGCTGTCCATAGATTATATTAATAACAAGAGGTGAGTTCCCAGACATAGTGGAGTCCACATAGAGAAGATGTAATTATAAGAAGAATATTATTAACGCAGGTCACATGGGTGACAGTGATGGAACTGTATGGTCAATCAATCCTACTTATCTTCAGGCTATATATAGTCCAAATGCTATAAGCACAAAACTAACTTGTAAAGAGATTCTCCACCCTTGTGTCACACCCGTCACAAAAAGACACAGCATACAGGGTGAAAAGACATAAATCTGATAAGAAATTAATATTTAAAAATGAGAGAGTGATTAATAGTAGGACTCCAAACCGGTTACAAATCCTAGCTGGGGCATGCTCAGCATACACAAGCTACTTCTGCACAGTCACACCACTTAAAAGGCATATGGGAGGTTTCGAAATATATAAATATATGTATGAATCCATGTATTTGTATTTGCCTTTTCAATAAGTGCTGATAAGCTGCGTTTACTGCTTAAATCAAACAAATAGTCTGTATGGGTCTGCCCACTTCGGAGTAAGCAGAAACAGACTTGGCAGGGCTGGAACCACATCTCAGCAGCATGTTGCTGGAGATGGTCCCTTATAGGTTAGGACACTACACTGCACAGTCAGTACTACAGAAAGCAGATCCATATAAGGATTATTGGTTTCATTTTTAAGCAGTAAAAACAGAGCTTATAAATATTTCTTAATAAAATGCATACATAAGAGTAAATAGATAGGTATATACGGTAATATACCTATTAAAATCCAGAATCCTTCCATATTCCTTTAAAATATAGTGAATGCATTGGGTTTAGTAGACCTTACTCATATCCGTGTATTTGTAGTTGTTTGGTCAATCATGCCCGACTCTCCATGACCCTATGGACCACAGCATGCCAGGCACATCTTGTGTCTGTGCTTATCAATAAGGTTATCTTAGCAAAGATACTGGAGAAGGAACTGGCAACCAACTCCAGTATCTACCACTATTTGCCTGACCTCTCTGCTATGACCTGCCTATTTTGGGTGACCCTAGGTGGTATAGCTTACAGCTTCATTGGGGTACACAAGCCCCTTCACCACGACAAGGGAGCGATCCAGAAGGGGCTAGGAATTTACAATGGCTCTAATAATAGGAACAATACATATATATTACATCTCATTAACTGCCTTGATTAACTAAAACAAATTAGCAATATCTCCAAATCATTCAAATCAGGATGCATTATCTGTGTGACATTAAATAATCTAAATTATTTCACATATAGTGCAGTATATATGCAATACATGTGCAGACTTTCATGTATACAGATCATAGCCATAGTAATCTAAGCACAACACAATACAGGTCTGTCTATAACTAAGTTCATATAGTTACAAGGTACAATACATACAATACACAGCAAGCTAAGATCACCTGACAACACAAAAAGGAGGAGTATGATGAAATGGAAATATCACCTTTGCTCCTCATAAATGTCACTATTATCTATCTAACCTAACTGATCTTTAAGACATGACATGCAGGTCACAGGTAATTCAATGCACTGCACGCTTCTTTTATTTTTCTTGATCTGACCAACATGATATCACTTCTGTTTGGCGTTCGATACGGCACACCAAGCCAACTAGACATTTATATTCCGTAAGACAAAAGCTTGTGTGTGGAGAACCATCATAGCATATATAGATATGTGTACAGGAAACAGAAATATTACTATAAAAACATACACGTCCACATCCAATGGGGATGGCATTCTCTCTGCATAGTGAGATTTAAAGGGTCCTAGCAAAGGTTCCAAATATGGAATAGTATTGTAACAAGCTCTTTATTAATTGAATGTTGTTTTTATTGAAATTCGCACATTCTGGCTATCAGCCTTTCATCTTGTATTTCTGTTTGAGACAGTTTGTTGCAAATTACTAAGTGGGGGTTTGCACATGCTCAGAGTCAGAGAGGCTGATAACACTATTCAACATATCAGTTGTCAAGTGGCTCAGTTATTCTGTGAATGTGCACCTTCAGGAAAATTACCCTGTAACAACACAAAAATATGAAGGGTGATTGACAGACACAATTTACAATCATCAATAGCATGTTTCTCCAAAATGCAGTTTTTTTTACAAAATAATACTTTGACGATAAAGTGCTTGTTACTATCTATAGTTTTAAATGATGCAATATCTATCAGCACTTGGAGATCTCCCCTTAGGTGCCACTACACTAATAAACATATCTTTTATCCCAGGAGAGCTTTCAGCGAACCTTTTAGGCTTCTGTTGGAAGCTTTGGTTGCTCATCTATGGAGGAATGTGATGTACAGCATTTTATTATTATCAGTTAAAGAAATAGCAGCAATGTTCCCATTTCTGCTGACAAAATCAAAAACGATATAAAACCACCTGCATAGTGACAAAAAGCTGTAAGTGTTTATCCAGCCATCTTCCTACAATACTAAATTCAGAAAGCAGCATAAGTACACCTAGGCACTATATTTCAAGATATAAGTATGTCATACCGTGCCAGCCAAACACTGAGAAGCTTGTAATTTGCCCTGTAGATTTATGGAGGGCACATCATTTTATTATAAACATCAATATATCAAACAGTGTTGCAGGAAGGTTTCTGTAAAGTAAGAAAACGTGCACTGAAAATCTTCAAAAGCAGTTTTGTCCACCTTTGCTACCAAATTTTACCTTAAAAGCAAAAAAAATAAAATAATATTATGTTTTTAAAAACTATAGTAGTCAAAAAAGTTAAATCGCACCTTTTAAACACTTGAAAAAAGCAACATGTTTTATAATGTAAAATAAAATAAAGGCCCTAATTTATGACTTTTATATGAAATGATGCTGCTGAGAAATCTGCCACTATAGTTTCCAGTGACGAACTTCCTGTTGTTGGAGCTGACTTACTACACATGTAGTTTGTATTTGGCCCAGGCCTAGGGCAGCACATTGTCAGTGGGCTGCAGATTGCCTGAACTTGCCAGTGCAGGGTCATGGAATAAAGTGTGTATATGCACAGAAACATCTGTATGCAGGAATATTTCTGTTTGAAATGACAATGACACTAACTCCTTACCCTTTACAGGCCCAAGTTAGAAGATCTAACCACAGATCTTGTCAGGGGTTGTACCTAACTCCACAACATCCTTTAGTTTATGATGGGAATCCTATACTATGCATAATGCTGTGTAATATCGCAGGCATATGCTTAAAAAAGAGCCATGTAGAAAGTGCTATTTAAAATTGAGAGTGGGAAACTGGGTAGAGACATACAAATGAGCCCAGAGTGCAGTGTAACTGCATTTCTCAGAATTCTGAGCAGAAAATAAGGTTTTTAACTAATTTTTAGACACATGAGAACACAAATGTATTATTTATTTACTGTACTCTTGCCCACCATATGCTAAATGATGTTGTGGTTTCATATATTTGTTGTGATATCAGTTGTGATATTTTTGTAATGTCACTGAATCATGTGAGATATTGGTCTCTAAAAATAAAAAAAGCTAAACACTTAGAAATAAATAGTGCATCTCTGCTGCTATGAGATGGGAACAGACATAGAGTTTCTTGTTTGTGTCTGGCAGCGTGTGGTCACCAACCCTCTGAATGCAGATGGGAATTTATAGCTAGTGACCCGCCCCTGTGCAAGTTAATGATGTATGGGCAGCAACAGCCATGTCCTGTAGGCAGGCGTCCATTGTACAGCTTTCTGTAGCTCTGCCCATAACCATCAGCAGCTTTGCAGAGCTGTCAGTCATTGTAAATACTGTGAACCTCATGCCTCAGAAAATCCTAACCAAGTCCTGCTCTGCTGCACTCGTTCTGATCCCCAGCAACTCGAGGCAGTGTAGTAAAGCTGAGAGATTGATACAGTCAGCTAGTCTGAGAGAGCAGGCACTGGGGGAAATGGAATAAAATAATGCTGGATATACCGGGAGAAACAGTATGAGCTGGAAATATGACAAGTGCCACAAGACTTTACGCTTCCTGGTAATGCATACTACTAAAGATCCAGTGAAATTAAAGGGACATGGAAGCTTTCTGGAATTCACTAGGAATAGAATATACCTATGCATCTCTTCATTTTTGTTTACTTCATTTTATTAAAAAGTGTTTAAAAGCTAAATTTTTGCATAAAATCTTTAAAATAGTTCCTAAGAGAAGCTGCAGAGGGGAGCAACCAAAGTACAGGAATTGCACGGTCTCATAGTAACCAATCAGTAGCAATATTGTGCAACATGCTACGAGAGGGAGGTCCCTGACGGGATAATTTTAAGCCCTGCACTTCAGAGTCTGTGTATTCATGAGCTATAGAGGACAGACCTAAACATGATAAATTGTATGAATTCAGGCACAAAAAAATAGAGCATTTAAGCACTTCTTAACAAAATAAAGTACATAAATGTTAAAAGAAACATACATATATTATATTCCTAGTAAAATTCAGAAACATCCCATGTCCCTTTAAGAGTCTTGGTCAAAGGGCAAGTTACACAAGTAGTATGCATTCTGTAGATATATATCATGCCAATAATATTGAGCAGCTAAACAGACCAGCAGTATAAACATAAAAAGGTGTGTACGCAGTAATCCCTCAGCTTTTTCATGTCGTTTTTCTGCATAAAGGAAACTGGCAGAGCACTTGTATTTGCATATGTGGTGCAAAGTTCCAGCTCAAGGCTAGATCCTGTTTGGAAATGTATTATAAAATGTATATCTTATCAAGAGATTTTTGGATATTATAGATAAATAGCCATGTTCTTCAGTATTTTCAGTTCAGATAAGTGTGTTAACCCTCGTGTACACTTGTGATCAAATCTTACTGCGTGTTGAATTTTTCATACTGGGTTTAAAAAAAAAAACCTGCTTATTTAGTAATGGTTTACTAAAATGAGTCTTCAAAGACAATAAAATTCAATGTAGCTTTTAAAACTTACACTTGATCTTTAGTGTTTCACAGACTAACTGGACTGCTTCTACCACTTCCCATTAGGTGTCAAACCTAAATTTATTTTTAAAAAGGGATCTGCCCAGGAGACTGTCCAAAATACAATATAAGTTTTCTTGTGGTGGCAACTACAAAATGGAGGCATATAAAAACTCCTATCAGGAAAGCTTAAAGGGCAGCTCCTGTGGACACCCGATAGAAAAAAAAAGAGTATCCACTGAAGACTGAAGCACTAGTTCAATTGTAAGATTAATAAACTAGGGTATATTGATTTTCTTCCTCAAATACAGATTTTATTGCAAACCATTTAAATAGGCAGATAAAACCCAATAGTCATTAGAGGCATAGTCTTTCTTTCCCAGTTGAGATTGTGCTGATGGGCCACCTTTTTTTATTTTTTGGTCCCCCACTGATGTGTTTCCTGTCTCTTAAATCTGATATTAAACCATTACAATGCTACAAGTGTTTTTTTCAAGCATTTTAAAGATATATCTACTTTCCCTGTTATAAGCAGTATTTGTTAGATTAGAAAAAGGTAATATGAGTAACAGATCTATTTTATTAAAAAATACAATTTGTTTTCCCACACCCCCATAGCTCCTTACAGCAGCACAGTGCAGAGATCCACAAAGCAACATCTGAGCTGCTTCCATGCTCAGGGTTAACACAAGACTACACATTCCATGATGCTTTGCTGCACAAACTGCCACCACAGATTAAAACAATATTATAGCTGCCTGTGATTGGCCAAAACAAAGTATACATTTTATTTTATTTTTTATGTTTAATGTCTGAAAATCAACTGCAAGAGATTTAGCAAACATCAGGGCGAGTTTATGTGTATTTTGGTATTTTTTCATGCAAAACATGTTTTCATACACTAGTGTCTCTCCTCTATCAGATGCAAATTTAATCCAGGAAATTTATATATGCCTTTAATATGGCAGTATTTAAAAACATGACATTTTTTTTGTACCTTTTAAAAATAATAAGTAAAAACCTGTTTAAACTTAATTGAATTTAGACGGGAAATGCAGAGAGCATGCATACTGTATGTCTGTACATCTCATTGGCAGACAGAAGAACAGTGAGCGTTCTGAATAAATATTTGTGCTCTGAGATTTTTATTTGACAAAAGAAAACAAATTGGGACATACTATAAAATATTCTCTTGCTGATGCAACAAAGAAAGAAAAATAGTTACACATATTTTTAATAATGCTTTATTTCAAAGTTGTGGCATTGCAGTAAAGTAAAGTAATGCCTGGTTGACCTCATGACCTCCCCTGGTGGTCCAGTGGTTAGGATTTGGTGCTTTCAACTCTGCGACCTGGGTATAATTCCATTCAGGGAGCCAAGAGGTCACACCATCCTGAAGCCAAGCTGGGTTAAGCCTGGCCAGTACTTAGATGGGAGACCACCTAGGAATGCCAGGAGCTGTATGCTGTGGCCCACTGGAGAAGGAACTGGCAACCCACTCCAGTATCTTTGCCATGAATGCCAAGTGGATCGGCATGGTGTGTTATGGTCCATGAGGCCACAGAGTCGGACACGACTGAGCCACACAAACAATGCTTGGTTGACTTCATTCTCTCCCCTAATAAAGACACTGTATTTAGAAAGTTGCTCTAGGGCATAGGACAGTGGTCCAGTACAAGCGGACGCATTTATTTGCTTTTAAAAGTTTTCGTTTTTTGTACACATAGTAAATTAAGTCCCCAGGATTATTACGGTCAGATAAATCATATGGTGAATTTTGATTTTAAAATTGTCCCAACAGTTAAGGTCTTATTAACCAATAAACCATTATGTTGTAATTTTATGATTTGATTACTTTATTGCAATCCCCTATGGATGTAAATAAAGCTACAAATATATTGGTACAAGTATAAATCTACACTCAAGAGATTTCAATGTAAAAGCTTGTTAAGGAGGTGCGAAGGGCATGAAACATTAATGTAGCACAAAAAAACGATCTTTAGCTAATGCTTTTCTTGGCTTGCAAATGCAGCTTTTTTTTTTTTAGCCCTAAGTCGTCTTTTTTACATTTCCTGATCTCGATGCTGCATCTCAAAATAAATCACAAACAGCGTCTTTGTTCCTTCCACAAAATAACAATCATCTCTCATGGCGTTCATTTTCTAAACACACATGTAATCCCAAACTGCTCATCATTCCTTTTCAATCCCTTGTTTTCCGCTGCAAACAGATCATGCAGATATATAATTAACATGCTAGCCTGTTTTCATGGTCTGAAGTTATGACTGTAAAAAGTTACTCTGTTACCTACAGAAAAAATACACATATATGTCATATGTCTGTTTGTTAGTTATATTAAAAACAGTGTGCAGTTTAAAATAGAATTAAAAAATATGTTTTTTTTTAACTTTATAAATCTATTTACTCCTCCAGCAGAGTTGTCTTTCTCCCTGGGGGTAGGGATCATCATGGAGCGCAAAAGCAGACTGGTCTATGACATTACTGGCTACACTCTGTTGCATGATTATCTCTGCCCACATTACCTACACAGAGGTAACAGCTCTATTGTAACCTAAAGCTAGCACATAGGCCCCACCCAGTAACAGTACATGAGCCACCATACTTATGCCTTCCGTTGACCGAGCATGCTTAGTCTGCACCAGACTGTCCAACAATTTTTTTTAAGCTGGCCATGCCCCCGATTGGCACAGGAAGCATGAGATCAGCAGCTCTGCTTGAGGTAAAACTAACAGTTAAAAGGTAAGAAAAAATTAATAATAAACTGTTATTTATTTGAAACTGCTTTTAAATAATCTCTGCACAACAAACATGTATTTATATTTGCGTTCACACTGATTATTTCAAGTTGAACATAACTGAGAAATAAAGCATTTGTTATATTAAAAGGAGCCTATGACTTCAAAGAGTGAATGCAACTTATTTTTTTATGTGAATAGGGTACACATACTAAGTCAGAGAGTAGCTTGCAAGCATTCATTTTCTCACGCTTGATTTGCAGATTACCCTGAGTTTAGAGCAGAGCTTCCCATTTTCAACCCCTTAAAATAGAAAAGTGTCCAGTACCATTATAGGCTACAAGTCTTTGCAAGTGTGCAATTTATCTTCAAAATTGCATTTAGCAATACAATTATGTGGAACTTAATATAGCACTTGTTGCTAGAGGGCTCTGATGCAGAGTATCCATCCACAATTAGAACATGGTCTTTTTATGGCCCTCTGTACATAAGTAGCGGCACCCTGACCTGTTTGTCTTGGGGACTGGACTTGGGTCCAACCAACTTGGAAACATGGGAATATATTCACTAAAGGGCAAGTTTTCAAACTAGTAGGTAGTATTTGATTCAGATAATACGCAACAAAAACTACTAGACTAATGACTTACCCTGTCCCCACTCAGCAAATGAAAGGGATATAAAACAAGTCTAATGGATTAATACATTTCTGCACTCTGTAGGCAAAAAGCAGCTTGTATGCAGCACATCTCATAAAACATTTGATTTGTATTAATATCTAAAAATCACCCAGAGTTAATTCAAAAGTTTTAGCAAACTGGATTGTCCGAAACACTTCATTTTAAAATGTTATGCTAATTTAGACTGGGTTTAGAGGGTGTTAACCCCGATTTCCAACTGTCAGAAATTACAAGAGATTTTGCTGACTTCAATAGAAGTGTGTAACTGTTTATTTGGGGATTTGTTCATGCAAACAATTTTTTGCATACACTACTAATTATCCTCTATCAGATGCCTTCATAATCCAGCAAAATTACATATCCATTTAAAAGGATCAATGGTGATCAGAAAAATCTTCACATATTTTTGAAATGTGCACCAACATAACTATAGCAGCGGAGTAAAAGTATGAGCATATAATTATTTTCAGACAAAGATCTTACATGTTATCAGACTCTGCTAGTGAATGGAAACTGCCACAACATTAATTGATCATTTTCAAGGCATGATGGGCTGGCATAGAGCAGGGTGGAAGTGTACTTGGGACTGGATTCCACTGAACATGTATGGTGGAGGGATACATATTCAAATGCTAAAAGTTTATATGAACCAATCAATGGGTCAACAAATATCATCCCTCCTTGTACTCCTAAATAGATAATAAAATTAGCAGAATACACCATCCTCAAGCTCCAAGATTCTCAAAATTGCTGTTAATGCTAATAATGCTATTTTGTTACACACTTTACAAGCATATGGGTTTTTCCCCAAACTGTATTAGTTCCATTAAAACAAACAAGAGACTTATGCAGTGTAAAAAGTGTTCTGTATGTACCCACATATTGTGTGAGAATACTGTACAATGGCCTATTAAGGTAACTCAGAAGATGTATTCACTTGCTCCCTGGGAGCAAGAGGCTCTATACTCGGCTCTTACAGAAACATGTCCTAAGCTTGCACTAAATATAGCTGTAAACCCTCAAAGGACACATGTCTAGCCTAAAATCTGCTATTGATATTCATGAGAAATAGCAGTTTATAATGTTTCTGTAAAATCCCCCAACAGCAACACTGTGATATTGCGCCCACAAAATTAGGCCATCATGACAGCAAAAAAAATAATAATCTAATTTAATTTTGCTTCAGAAATGCCTTTGGAAATATACTTTCCCAGGACTACATTAACCTAATTAAGTACCATAAAAAAAACAAAAAAAACGTGTAAAATCTGTATCAAGATAAAATAAGAGTCATTTATCAGTGTTCCCCTTCAGAAAGGAAAGAAAGAAAGCATCTCTTGTAGCAGGACAGTGCAAGTTTTGGAGCCAGCCAAAACTATTTTGGTACCACCAGAGGGTGTCTGCAGATGTATAGAGATACTTGTAGAATTTGAAAATAGTTACAAAGCACGAGTATAAATCTAGAAAACAATATCTACCTAACTCCCTAGCTTTGCATTGTTATTTAGTCATTCAGCCCTGTCCGAATCCCTGTGACCCTATGAATCCACAGCATGCCAGGCACATCTTGTGTCTGGTTGTGCTAATCCATAAGGTTTTCTTGGCAAATATACTGCAGTGCCAGTTTCCTCTCCAGTGGACCACAATTTGTCTGACCTCTATGCTTTGGCCTGCACATCTTGGTTGACCCTACATGAAGTACGCAAGCCCCTTCATCACAACAAGGTTGCAATCCGTAAGGGTAGCTTTTTTAAAGCCCTATCTTATAATACATATATTATTAGACAATAAATCACAAAAGTTTGTACTTTTTGCTGTTCTTTAAAAGCAAGAAGCTGCCGTTTTCTGGAAAATATATGCTTCTTTAGTACTCAACAATTTCCCCATGTGGAACAAAGTAGGAGTTTTCTTTAAAAGCATCTAAGAAAATAGAGGAGCATGCATAATAACACAACAATGAGTGCTTTTGTAATGTTGTAACCTCATACTAAAGCTGCCCCACAATGAAGTAAGAGGCAAATGCTTGCTGTACTCACAAGCTCCATGTCAGCTTTAGGATCAGTTTACACCATAATAAAAGCATTTATTGTTCTTTAGTACACAGATTATTTTTTCTATTCTTTTGTTTATTCCATGGAGACAAAAATCACTACATATTCCCTTTAATAAGGCCTGAATTGTGGGCAGACTTTCGTCATTGCAAATAGTGACATCATCTGTAAACTTTATGGAGTGAGCATTGTTCTGTCCCACATAAAAAGTCCCATTCTTTTTGCAGTTTAAAGACCATTGTTTGCAACTCTCCGCATCAGAGATTGAAAAGTGGTACATTATTTTTTTCTGTGCATTGTGGTTTAGATGAAGAACGACTCAACTGAAAGTGCTGCCATTGCAAGCATGCGCAAAATGTGAAACGGATGAATAGAAACTGCATTTATTTTGCACTTGCCATTCACAAACCTTGACAAAAGCCAGGGGAAACGTCTGGTGAAGGAAAACCTTATATAAAGAAGCAACAAAACAACATACATTGAAGAAGCCTTGAATAAAAACATTATATATTGTGATGTGCACATTAAGTTGCACCTGTTTTTTTACACTATTATTGGTATGCAGTCTATGAGCAAGCCCACATATGCGAAACACGTAAAAATAAACCTGCAAGCGTACTAAGTATGACCATTGCGCCATTAAGTGCTTTTGTGTTTTTCACTGTATTTTTTACTACACTTTTCTCCTGGTTCAGATTAGCTCAGGGTTTAAAGGCATATTTAAATTTCACGGATTATGAACGCATCTGATAGAGGAGAATCAGTAGTGTATGAAAACATTTTTTGCGTGAAAAAATACCAAAAACAATTATTAAACTTACCCTAATGTCTGCTAAATCCCTTGAGACTGCAAGCAGTTTACACCCCTGCCAAATAAGCATAAAATTCATCATTTGTGTTGACTAATCACAGGCAGGTTTCAATCGGTGATGTCAGTTTGTGCATCATGGGAGGTGTAATCCACTGCAAAAAAAAAGCAATGAGGAATGCAGACATTGCTGTGTGGATCTCTGTACTGTGCTGATGTTGGCTTGAAGGTTAGTATAGTGTTAAAAAAAAAAAAAAAAAAAATGTACACAAATGCAGTGTTTCTATTGGTAGGTACCAGGTGCATATGTAAGCAGCTCTGGGGGTGTGGAATAAAAAATGATTCTTTAGGTGTTTAGTATGAATCAATGCAATGTATGTTTCAGATATAAGCAGCATATGTTAGATTAGATAAAGTTAAGAACAGGGAAACTTAGATATACCTTTAAACACAATTATTACTTTTGTCTCCTAACTGGTTTGGTCATTTTTCATATAGCTATATACAAAGATCCTTACTTGGCCACTGAAACCAGTTTGTCTGGCTCCTCGTCAGTCTGGCTGGATCCACTAGTCAAGTATGGATTTGCTTTTAATTGTATTAATTTGATTTCATATACAAGTTGTATATAAGGACCACAGTTTGGGAAGAGTTATTTCTGCGGCAAAAGCTACTATATTAAGGCAGCACTTTATGGAATTGTGATCTTATAGATGGTTGGATGTTTTGATTGCTGCTCATCGAAAAACTGCTTCCTCAGCAAATCTCAGAAAGTTCAGTGCTTTCTAGTAGAAGCTCATCTGAAATGGTGGTACCAAATGTAGGATGCACAGACAATGAGAGTGCATGGCATATTAGGACCACATTTTCAGTATACCCATTTTTCGGCACCGGTAATTAAATCATAATGATTTAACCACCAATTGATACAACCATTCTCAAACAGGATATCCTGAAAATGTGGCCTGGATCTAATACCCATAGATAACGTTGGAAATCTTTTTTTACTGCAGCTTTTTTTCCTAACTAGAACCATTTTGCACCTTTAATTGACTGTGGAGTCTTTTCTGAATTTTGAATTTCTAAAAATTAATTTCATTCCCAGCATGGAATACATTCAATGGGAGTTAATGTGGTATGTATTCCACTAATGATTGCCTTTAATATGAACAGAAAAAAAGATAACAAACATTGGGAAAAGACAACTGAAATAAAAAATAGTAGAAAATTGTTGAAATGGGTGTTAAAAATTACTATAAGAGATCAACACAGTTGGGCAAATACAGTCAAAAGGTGTTTGAGACTATGGTGTCATGCTCAGCTTATTTTAGGAGCAATTAAATCCCAAAGCATTCTGTAGGGTTGCCTGAGAAAGATAGAAGGCGAAAACAAGCCATAGCATGGATGTTTGGATTTCACTGCTGCACATTACCTCAGAAGTAGTTTTTCAATTGTAGAGAATGGCTACTTTTACTGATTGAAATGAGTTCTTACCTGAAACCAAGGTCTATGTGAGTAATGTACAGTGGATATAAAAAGTCTACACACCCCACACAAAAAATAAGACCATGGCTGTGGGATGCGACTAAGAAAATTTCAGGAAAGACCATCTAGAGCAGCTGAACTTTATTTGGGGTTAATCAGGCACTTTAAAATTATGGCAGGTGTATGCTGACTCCTATTTAACACGATTTGGAATGTTATTGCTTAATTCTGAACACAGCTACATCCCCAGTTTTAAGAGGGTGTGCAGACTTATGCAACCACATTATTTTATTTTTATATTTTTTCTTCCCTCTACCGAAAAGATTTTAGTATGTTTTTCAATTGAGTTGTACAGTTTATAGGTCACATTAAAGGTGGAAAAAGTTCTGAAATTATTTATCTTTATGTCATTTTTTTTACAGCACAGAAACCTGACATTTTAACAGGGGTGTGTAGACTTTTTATATCCACTGTATTTTGCCTTGTGGTTTTAGACCATTGTCTACAACCATCATTAAAGTCCCATATTTACAATATGTTATTTTACTGGTTCCCTTCTGGATTGCTACCTTGTGATAGCGAAGGGGTTTGTGTACCTCAGTGAAGCTGTGAGCTAAACCATGTAGGGTCACCCAAGATGGGCAAGGCATAGCAGAGAGATCAGACAAATTGGTGTCCACTTGAGAAGGAACGTTTATTATTATTATTATCGTTTATTTGTAACGCGCCAACATATTCCGTAGCGCTAAACGATCAACCCACTCTGGTATCCTTGCAAAGATAACTTTATGGATGAGCACAAACAGAGACACAACTATAGAGGTGTCTGGGTGCTGCAGTCCTTAGGGTCACTGATAGTTGGACACGTCTGAACCACAACAATTTTACTGTGCAGCTTCATTACTTTGCTGTGGCAATTTAACTACAGTTGTTGCAGAGTCACATACTGAGGGCAAATTTTGTCATACTCAGAGAAACAGGGTTTACCTTCCCACTCTCTGAAGTCACACTTGTTGATTTTCATGCAGTTGTTGGTCACATCCCGTTGATTCACAGAATAAAAAATGTGATCCATCCCCTTTCCAGGGTCTGACCATTTAATCCGGCACATGTGGATCTAATGATATATGATATATGATATATGATATATATATATATATATATATATATATATATATATATATATATATATATATATATATATATATATATACACACACATACACAGTGGATATAAAAAGTCTACACACCCCTGTTAAAATGACATTTTTTTTACAGTACAGAAACCTGAGACAAAGATAAATCATTTCAGAACTTTTTCTACCTTTAATGTGACCTATAAACTGTACAACTCAATTGAAAAACAAACTGAAATCTTCTAGGTAGAGGGAAGAAAAAATATAAAAATAAAATAATATTGTTGCATAAGTATGCACACCCTTAAACTAATACTTTTTTGAAGCACCTTTTGATTTTATTACAGCACTCAGTCTTTTGGGGTATGAGTCTATCAGCATGGCACATTTTGAATTGGCAAGAGTTGCCCTCTCTTTGCAAAAACACTCCAAATCTGTCAGATTGCAAGGGCATCTCCTGTGCACAGCCCTTTTCAGATGACCCCACAGATTTTCAATCGGATTCAGGTCTGGGCTCTGGCTGGGACATTCCAAAACTTTAATCTTCTTCTGGTGAAGCCATTCCTTTGTTTATTTGGATGTATGCTTTGGGTCGTCATGCTGAAAGATGAAGTTCCTCTTCATGTTCAGCTTTCTAGCAGAAGCCTGAAGATTTTGTGCCAATATTGACTGGTATTTGGAACTGTTCATAATTCCCTATATCTTAACTAAGGCCCCAGTTCCAGCTGAAGAAAAACAGCCCCAAAGCATGATGCTGCCACCACCATGCTTCACTGTAGATATGGTGTTCTTTTGGCGATGTGCAGTGTTGTTTTTGCGCCAAACATATCTTTTGGAATTATGGCCAAAAAGTTCAACCTTGGTTTCATCAGACCATAACACCTTTTCCCACATGCTTTTGGGAGACTTCAGATGTGTTTTTGCAAAATGTAGCCTGGCTTGGATGTTTTTCTTCGTAAGAAAAGGCTTTCGTCTTGCCACTCTACCCCATAGCCCAGACATATGAAGAATACGGGAGATTGTTGTCACA
This sequence comes from Discoglossus pictus, assembly GCA_027410445.1. NCBI lineage: Eukaryota > Metazoa > Chordata > Amphibia > Anura > Alytidae > Discoglossus > Discoglossus pictus. The sequence continues at coordinate 219,942,377 of CM050165.1, read as the reverse complement.
TGTACTACACAGCCAGTACTTGCCAGATATTCCTGCAACTCCTTTAATGTTGCTGTAGGCCTCTTGGTAGCCTCCCAGACCAGTTTTCTTCTCGTCTTTTCATCAATTTTGGAGGGAGCTCCAGTTCTTGGTAACGTCACTGTTGTGACATATTTTCTCCACTTGATGATGACTGTCTTCACTGTGTTCAATGGTATGTCTAATGCCTTGGAAATGTTTTTGTACCCTTCTCCTGACTGATACCTTTTAACAATGAGATCCATCTGATGCTTTGGAAGCTCTCTGTGGACCATAGCTTTTGCTGTGGGATGCGACTAAGAAAATTTCAGGAAAGACCAGCTAGAGCAGCTGAACATTATTTGGGGTTAATCAGAGGCACTTTAAATGATGGCAGGTGTATGCTGACTCCTATTTAACACGATTTGGGATGTGATTGCTTAATTCTGAACACAGCTACATCCCCAGTTATAAGAGGGTGTGCAGATTTATGCAACCACATTATTTTTATTTTTTATTTTTCTTCTCTCCACCTAAAAGATTTCAGTTTGTTTTTCCATTGAGTTGTACAGTTTATAGGTCACATTAAAGGTGGAAAAAGTTCTGAAATGATTTATCTTTGTCTAATTTTTTTACAGCACAGAAACCTGACATTTTAACAGGGGTGTGTAGACTTTTTATATCCACTGTGTATGTATATATATATGTATATGTATATATATATATATGTATATATATATATATATATATATATATATATATATATATATATATATACATACATATATACATATACATACATACATACATATACATACATACATACACACACATTGTTTTGTTCACCATGTCTGAATCTTCTTTCAACTATACTTGAAAATAAATTGTAATAAAATGTAACGCATGTAGTGTACTCTTTTTGATGCAAATTGTATTCCAATTTCAAGGCTCAGTAAACATTGGTCATCAAACAAAGATTAAATAGTTTGAATAAATAAGCATCTGTACGTAGATCTCTGGAAGGAAGACAAACAGGATATAGACCAAGACAACCTGCTATATTCTATGTAATTTATCACAAATGATAAAGCCACCAAAAAAACGTCACCAATAACACTATTAGAATGTTTAAAATGTACATGGAACACAACAGTTTTTTTTTCCAAGCATTTGAAAGACCACATTTTAAACATTATTTTTTTGCATAAAAATATTAAATAAAACCGGTTTAAAAAATGGTTTAAATTGCATTGAAACTATCAAGAAATAGAGACAGCATACATATGTCTGTAAATCTCATTGGCTGAGAGGACAAGCCCCCAAAAAGTAGTTAGAGTTTTGAATAAAGTTTTGTGCTCAAAGAACTTTATTTGAGAGAAAAAAAAAATACAAAAATAAAAATAACCCACTATGGTTCATGATCCAATATCCTATATCTAGTGCAACAAAAAAAAAAACATTTCAATGTCCCTAAAATTGTACATTCAAAACCAAGATCCCAATTTAAAAATAAATAAAAAGGTTTAGAAGGGATTCCAAAAGGTAAATGACTATTTGAGATAAATATTTTTTGCATAGGCTATTAAACTGAATACTCAAAGACATACAAAACTAGGGTAAACTCAATGAGCAATTAAAAGAGAATACTCAGATTTTCAATTATTTATGCAAAAGAGAATGTATAAAAGCTGGTTTTCGTTTCCCCCCAAAATACAGAAACAAACAAAGGATATAAAATCTAAAAATGTAATTATTTCTAACAACACAGGCATGATGAACCTAGCACTTTATTACCCACACATTAAAGTGAGAAAGAAAAGCTTTCAAATATGGTATAATTTGAAACTACAGCTGAAAATGAGTGCTTTGTCAGTTGAACCTTATTTGAAAAAACTTAATTTTCCTAAAGCAAACTTACATTGAAGCTTGCAGTTTCTACCTTTCAGTACTCTTTTCTGATCCACCCACTGAGAACAGTCTGTAACTCTTATAATTGCCCAATCATTTGTTCCTGTCCTCGGGGGCCCTGAATGGATTATCTTCAGTGTACGCTAAACTGATAAATCTGGTGTCACGATCTGCTACTTCAATTGGACTTGGTAAGAACCTAGTTCAAACCTATCCAGCAGAATTGTGCGGTCCTTGTACACCTCTGATAGCAGAAGATGGACCAAACACAGGAACTAGCTACAGCAGACCCGAATATCAGGAACACCATATAGGCCCTTAGAATTAGGATTAATGCACAGAATGACACTTAAACCGTGTTTATGTAAATACAGATAACCCCGTCATACCTTTATTAATTGGCACATTTTATACAATGTTTTGGCACACAGTCTGACCAATCACTAATCCCCATCCCTAAATAGGCTGCCCCCTGCTTGCTGGTAAACCCCTGTACCTCTGATGAGATCAGATCTTTAATTTAATCCTGTTGATTATATTTAGGTGGGCCTAATGAGTTTTAACCAGATAACAACATTGTAACATAATAGGCTGGTGCAAAAGCCTGCAGACTAGCTAATATGTTTTTACTATAACATGAAACATAATACATAAACCAACATACATACAGTATAAACAGTGTAATCATATTTTAACCATAAACACAAATAAATGCATAACCGTAATAATAAAAACAGGGTAACTCTGGCAAGTCAGGCCCAGGCCATAGTGTAAGACAGTCCAGTCAGGCCCTGGGCATGACATATGGGGGCCAGTCTTTAGCTTTATATATTAATATACAGTTTTTAATTATACCATATTTGTAACCTCCACTGTGTCAGTTTGTAAATTAAGCATAAATATTTAAGAGCTACTTAAGTCTGTAAAACCATTGTCAAATTATTTAATATTCCACTTTATAACATTCTATTGTATTCAAATATATATATATATATATATATATATATATATATATATATATATTTTTTTTTTTTTAAGGATAACATTGCTTCCTTGCGATTTAGGCTTTTAAATTGTCTACTATGGGTGCAGCCATTTTGGAAATTAACATACAATTCAGGCCTGCATGTGCATTGTCCTATATATGTAAAATGCACATTTGATGCACTTCCTAATGAAATACACAGAAGTATGCTGTGTTGCATATTAAAGTGAAAGGGGAGACTTTTAATATGGAAATGGCTTTAGTCGTGGTGGAAAAGAAAAAAGCCTAAAGTATATTCTTTATTTGAATAATATATTAATTCTATAAAATATGTGATTAAGTGGAATATTGATTAAGCTGACATTTTATTTCTGATTTAAGTGATTCTTTAAGGCTCACAGGGGTTCCCTGATAGCGCAGTGGTTAGAATGCAGGTGCCTTTACCACAGCATCCTTGGTTCGAAACCAGCCAGGGAACCAAGAGGTCACACTGGTCAGTACTAGATGGGAGCCCACCTGGGAATACCAGTATGCTGTGGCCCACTGGAGAAGGAAATGGCAACCCACTCCAGTATCTCTGCCATAAAAACCAATTGGATCAGCATGGTGTGTTGTCCATGAGGCAATGTCATTTACATTTACAAAAAAACTCACAGAAGCACAAAGAACAAAATAAGTAGAATTTATTATCATTGTGCAAGTTCCACTGGGTCAAGGGGCTCCTCCCGCTGAGCCTACAAAGCCCATCAAATTAAGCCCTGGTAGTATGCACATGCTCACACTATCTGAATTACATTGTAAATTAAGTGCTGGACATTGTTCTCAGGCCGCAATTCACTTTTTACAATCACTGTGGCCTGTGTCAATCTCATGTACAAATAATTAGCAATGCATTTTAAGATAATAAAAGCTACTGTATGCTTTAGTATTTGCACTTTAGCTGTACTGGCTTTAAAGTTGCATCTGTCGGTATCTTTTCATTTAGCAAAATAAACTCTGCACATAACCTCTACTAAAAGGAGCAGAAAACATTAATTTCACAGTAAAATAAGCAGAAACATTGTTATACACACTGTTTTAATGTGTGTAAAGTTGGAAAAGTGGTTTATGACACTTTATTGAATGCATCTCTTAACAAAGCAGCTTTGTATACCAGGAACCTCAAATTAAAGTTCACAGCTTCCCATTTCTGAAATCTTTATTAACAAGTAAATTACATTCTGAGATTTTAGATCAGGGATTGTGTGCATGTCCTGTTTCATTTCTGACTGAGGATTACCCTGAAATTGTTGTCCTGCTGAAACTATTTACAGGCTGGAAAACTCAAGTACAGTCTGGCTGGAAAAAGTCTCAATGTTATGCATGTCCTCCTACAGACTGCAGCAAGGTAAATATTTAGCTGTTTATATATATACACATATGTATTCAAAGACACAGCTGGCATAAGAAAGATGTAGTATTTACAAGTGCCTCGGTCCAATGCATATTACTGCAAATTATAACCCTTAGTGGACTGACAACAAGTTCTTTATAGTGGTCATGGTCTTCGTGAAGCCCCATAGGATAAACACCACCAATTACATAAAGACTAAGGACAAGCAACACCAAAACCAACAAAGCAAAGGTCAGTATGACTGGACTTATGTAAACTCTGGAATATCTAATGAAAAGATTATTTAGTAGTCCTATGGTACATAGATGCATATTTGCATTGTACGATATAAAAATGTTTAGTTAGTGGTGGAAAATTAAACTGCTGTCTCAACACATTGGTGCCTCAATGTCTCAATAAACATTCTTATTGACCCATAACTTTCAAAAACACCACTTCATGTTGTGTTTTTGTTCCAAGGCCATACAAAAAAGACACAGTTCAGATAATTTCCGTAAAATAGTACATTTGTGATCACGTTTGAATGTCTAAAAAGAAGTAAAAATGTATTTACTGCTCAGAATTTGAAAAAAATACAGCTATTGCACTGCACTATGGGAAACTGGGCAGGAACATGTAAAGGAGTCCATAATGCATTTTTATTCTTTAATCCAATACCACTTAAAAGTTGTTATTTAGTCGTTCATTTGAGTACCACTCTCTGTGACCCTTTGGACCGCAGCATGCCAGGCACATCTTGTGTCTGGTTGTGTCAATCCATAAGGTTTTCTTGGCAAATAGACTTGTGTGAATTGCAGGGTATAGCTCACAGCTTCATTGTAGCAAACAAGCCCTCTCACCATGCCACAGTAGCAATACAAAAGGACACCACTCTCCACGGCTCCTTTTAAGTATATACTCACTGTATTACACAGCTATAAGTATAGGATTGATTATGCACAAGTTAGGATGTTGTAGTTAATTTCAGATAATTTAGGGCTGATTAGATACATTTTATAAATAAATAACCCTATGGGAGTAGTTAAAAGTACTAAATTACATTTCAAACATTTGGATCATAAAATTGCCATAGGCTTTCTTTTACACCCGCAATAGACCAGTGACCAATAATAACAACAACTTTATCTTTAACTGAATGTCATTTAAAAAAATTGTGTTTTCTGATCCACACAACAACAAAAAAAACATAGTCTGCTTACTTTCTTATTGGTAATTATTGCAAATAATTTCTAATTACCCCTGAGGCTCTTTATTGTTTTCGGTTTAAAGGCATAGGTGATTGTAACGCTTGTGCAAACCCAAGGGAGTATTTCGCTTATTATTATCCCTTCCATTACAGAAGTAAAACCATAGAAATAAAATGAAAGGAGCATAGACTTAATAGGCCACAGTTTTTTTTACAAAGTTCAAAATAAATAAATGCAGTCTTTAATTCGTAACCATTCCTTTTTGCTCTATTTTGCCTTTGTTTCATTAAATCTTGGCAAATATCGTAAAAGGATTCAGATAAGACCTGAAGAATACCGGTTCAACTAGCCCACTGACCATAGAAATCAATGGAAAAGTAAGCCCCTAGAGCAAGATTGGGTTTATGGCAATCAGAGGCATTAAAATGCATTTTTCAAGGACATTTTATATGTTCTAATCTTGCACAGCTACTGTTAATTTGTTGTTACAGACTTCACAAGCATGTGAATTTCCCTCAAAATACACTGCTCATTAAAGTGGTTTGCCAGGACCTTCGGCATTTGTCCACTAAAACACTGAGCAATATCCAGGTGATCTTGGAGATAAAATGGATATAGAGTATTCAGAGAGACAAACTATACAAGGACAAAATGTATATAAAAAGAATGGTTTGTGATGCAAGCAGATGTGAGCACTTAAAGTGATTACCCACTCAATATAGTTTTCCTTACCGTCTTCTGTTCATTATTATTTCATTGCACAATAAAAACTAGAGAGTTCCCTGTCCTGTTTGAGGCCGCTTTGTAACAATCCATTCTAAATTCTGATATCCTAATTTATATTTCAATATTAAGTAGCTGCAAAATTGCTCAGAGACTTGAGAACTTGAGTTCTCAATCACACATTATTAACTATGCAGAATGATTTACACTGAAAACGTATTTACATTATGGTGTTTACAGCTTACACTCAATGCTCTGTAGAGGAGTAAGTAAGCAAATTATATGCATACATATTTTAAAGGCTGGAAAAATCATACCGATTCACTAGGGAAGGGAAAAGGCCCATATTCAATTATACATATCCATAAACAGTATATATTTCCACTTATTCACACCAGTTTATTACAAATGTAAAGTAACACACAAACAATAATTGTAAAGAAGATTGGGACTGGTGCTCTATTGAGAGCCTTAATAAATTCCCTGACCTAATCCAAATAAAATCCCCCTCAGCAGTCAAACTTGCTTTAGTCCAAATACTACCACATTACAGCCACTTTGGGCCATGACCATCAAACCATCCCTACCATAGCAAACAAACAAGGCCAAAGCATTTACTGAATTACAGTGCAAGAACATGATGGCTTTGGGGTAGACCATAAAAAATGAAGGGAGTGTGACATTCAATACAGGCATTCTCTTTACAGGCCACCCATGCAACTTAAAGTATGAATTGCTCCTGATCACCTTGCCTGAGGAGTGTGAGCCAGGCAGGCAGTAAAACTGCACTTGTAGAGGACCCTTCCTTCCCTACTGGACATGCGCCATGCTTTACCTTGCTGTGATAATACAACATAAAGATGGTAAGCACACCCACTTATGTTAGTTTCCCGTTATGGAGCAACAAATGATTGGACGGGAAGGAGAAAGTTTCGTTATACAAATTCCTTAAAAAAAAAAAAAAAAAAAAAATTCAAAATGGTCACTTCTGGATCATGATAATTTTTTCAAGGATACAGTTCATCACTATAAATACACTGCATTTTATGCTCTGAATCAGCCTGTTTAGCCTGTTTCCCTAACCAGTGTCTTAAATAAACATAGTAGGAGCATCTAGAAACATGCATATATAGTATTATTTTATTTCATACTGTACAACAAAGACAGAAATTGTGGAGCAGTGAGAAGTAACTCAGCGAAGAAGTCATGTGTAAAGGCAGTATATATACACAAATTGGTCAGGAGCCATTCACTCCCTATATCCTGGAATTGTTGAGCCCCATAGTATGCAATATAAAAAGGACTGAAATAAGGCGAGACATGTTAGGATGGTACGTGGCATAGAGATCACACAACGTTGTTGTGTGTATTAAGAATTTTCATTAGTTTCTGAATACAGAATTATTCCTCTGCATCTTGTAATGTCTTCAGATGTAAGAGATATAATTTCCCTTGTGGGTATCTAAACTAGGAAGTCATCTTTGAAGTCATGCTTCTAAAACTTTGATGCCGCCAAGCAAAGTGCCTTGACTGCCTGATCCAAACACTGTATTTGGCAAAGAAAATAGGAAAAAAATCCCACTTGGGCTTATACAACTGGCAGCCATTTACAGGGAAATAATTTTTTGCCTTAAAGGCAAGTATAAATAATTCTACTTAGACTTATGACAGTGCTTCATACTGCATAACTCCTGGGACATTTACTCAGTAGCACAGGAAAAGCCATTGCCAGTGGTTGTCTAAACACCTTACTTCAGCTAATAGCTTTTATTTACTGTTCCTGAGGTGACATTGTTACTTAGAAGACAAGCTGATCAGTGGGGAGATTCAAGTCTGCGTTGCGTTCAGAACGGAGCATAAAAACACGTTTATATAATAATACACCTAATGTAATGTTCTAAACGTCTTTCAGATGTTGACACAATTTACAAAAAAAATAAAAAATCTAGATAGATAGAGTCGGAGTCACCTGCTATTTTTTCTTACAAATGGTCTACTACATTATTTTTAAGTATACCAGACAAGGAGCCTTTTCTGTGTCCCTTTATCACACAGTTGAATGGTTTAAGAATTAGCAGAATCAGGTTCAAACGCACTGAAGAAGTCCCAGTGATCTACAGAAGTAATGTCCTATCAATTCTATTTTTGAAAAACTTCTTTATCTGAGAACTTGCCACATTAGTCTGTGCTCATCTGTTAGTTAGCCCATGGTCGTTTAGGACAGAATTCCTGCTATAATGATGATGGGATTTTAAAGTAAAAGGTTGCCATTGTGATAATGCACAACTCCGAGACCAGCGTGTAAAAATAGTACAGAACTGATGTAAATGTAGTGGTCCGTGAAGCCCTGCGCTGGAAGGTTTTACTCCATGGCTTCTTGTGAAGGGCTCTGCAGTGCCGTGATAACCTCAGAGGTACAGTCATGAAGCACATTACTGAGAAGCATTGCAGGCTCCTAAACTGCAGGGATTTAACAATGTCACTGCCATATATTTATAGCTTGTCCACCACATATAGGATAGGCAGTAAATTTGCTCAATTACACCTTTGGGTGCTCGGTAATAAAAATGCCATGTTGAAACTATTCCAATGTATTAGAATGAAGTCTGAACCTAACAAACATTTTATTGGCAGCTGCAGACTGAATCAATTAAAAGTGGCTGAATACTCAGTGGCTGCTACCCAAAACCTGAGCTACAATTAGATTAAAAATGATCAAGTGGCTTTAAGGCATTTTAAATCAACCACTACTGAGCTTCTAACGTGCATATTGCAGGATACAAGTTGCCCCAAGAAGAAAGGATTTTCATTAAAGGCGCCAAGGTTTAGAAAGCTGCTTGATGCTGACCTACTTGAGATAGAAGAATATTAATAATAAGTGTGTTAGACCAAGAACTGAAATTCCACTAGTCTGAAAGTGTTCAAGAAATGGCGAGAACAAATGAGAATGAGCACAATTTATTACCTTTTATAATGTAATTATTCTGTAGTGAAATCTACCATTTTGGTTTCTACTGGCCTACTTATTAAGGTGGAAGGTTTGAATGTAGAGGAAGCAGCTAAAATTGTGGCATCTAAAATAGGCAGGGTTTTTTGGAGAACTAATGGAAAGCTTAGCTTACAAGCGCATCTCTTTTTATCATCAAGTCAGATGCAATGGTGATGAGATATAACCTGAGTATAAGAGTTAATAGGTAAAGAATGCAGAGATAAAAAACATGGAGGGATAGAGGACAGGCATCGTAAATAAAAAAAGATAAAAGCAAATAAATGGCTTGTGTGGAGCTATACAGAAAGCCAGAGACCAGAGATATGCAGGCTTTGGAGTCAATTTTAGCTATTCCTATTGTGCAGATTGAAGCTAAGAAACCGATTTTTCAGTATAAAAGTGCCTTCTTGTTTGCTCATGCTATCTACCTAAAAGCCTGGATTCATTGAGCCTTAGGATGTTCCTATGCTTATCCCGGACATGCTGAAATTTGTTAACTGTGCTTGTTCCTACTTCATCCACTGGAAGGTTGTGTCTCTGATCAACCACCGTTTCTATAAAGTAATACATTTGTACATTACCACTCAATTTTCCACTTTTAATACAGAGAAGGAACAAGAGGCCATAATTTGAAGTTTTAAAGTTTATCATAAATTCTGGATGTAAATCAGCAAAAAACAAAAAGGGTAGATACCACTGCAGCATAATTGTCGGTAAACTTTAATAAATGATGCTGATTTTGTTTGTATTTTAAAAGTGGTTTGCCTATTTTCAAGTGTAGTACCTCAAATGAGTAGATTGTAACAAAAAGGCATACAGTGCGGTGTGCTCAAATATTCTAAATATCTGAGTTTATTTTTATATATATATATATATATATATATATATATATATATATATCCATCCATTTATGCATACAACATTCCCATTTGCAGATGACACACCAGGTATGCAATAGAAAACATAACAAAACAATAGAAAACATGACAAAACTACAATATACGCAGCATCACTCCAACTACCTCTACATGGAACTTATTACCGTAATCTAAACTCAAAATGTATTTTTGGTAAGCAAAGATGGAAAAATAGAAATACTTTTATATTTTTATTTTCCATCTTTGCTTATCAAATATGTTTAGGTTACTGTATTACTGCAGTATTGTGATTGACATCCAAACTATATGACAAATGGGAGTAAGTTCCATAAATGGAAAAGTTAGAGTGATGCAGTGTATGTTAGTTTACAATCTTCCAACTAAGGCCTAGATCACACTGAATACATTTATTTTTTACCTAAGAGGAGGAGAGCTGTGTTTTTGGGATAGTATTGGGGTCTAGGCATTTAGATGTTCCATATTCCAGTGGTAGAGCTACTGCTGGTGTGCAGTTACAACTGGGGGGGGGGGGGGGTAAAAACCACTGGGGGTGAGGCCCATGAGGGGAGGGGCCATTCACTATATGGAATAAAGAGTAATTTATTAAGAGAGGGGTGATAACTCTAGAGGTAATCTGACCACCTACATCTATTTTTAACTTTTTTATGACCCCTATATTCACCTACCTTGTATGGAGAAGGGGGTGGAATAATTATTTATGCCAGGGTCCGCTACTCTAAAAATAGACACTATTAAAATTACAGTACATGTATAACTACATGTGATTTATTATGTTTAAACTTTGTAATGCTAGTAGTAATACTCTAAAGCGCTTACCTTTATAGGTTTCTGCCTGTTGCTCTGTGGTGCTTAGCTCTGCCCTTTTTGCATAATTAGGGGTGTGGTAACTAAGCAGACCTCCTGCTGTGCACTCTGATGTAGAACAGCCCTCAAATTGACTTCAGTCTGACATGGAGCACACAGCAGGAAATCTGCAGCACAGAGCAATGGGCCGAAACCTATAAAGATAAGAGCTGTTCCCTGATGAATAATAATAATTCTAACAAAAACAACAAAATGGTTCATATGTGGTGAAAATAATAATGCAGTGTAATTCTGTAATAATGATACCACCCGTGTACTGTAATACTAAGTTACAGAAACTATTATGCTCGCTCTTAATTCCAATAAACAGAACATAAAAAACAAACTCATACAAAAAGTCTTGGGAGACCATCCTTAAGAATGGGTTGTCTCTAACTTGGGTCAGCTCTAACCCGGGGACCTCCTGTACAGTGGTCCTTTAAACCAGAGATTAGATTTTAATAAAATGGTTGACAAATGTATATACACCAATGAGATCTAGGACTGAGTGGTTTAATTAAATATGTCAAGGAATATCAAACTTAGAAACAAACTACCAAACAGATACTTCAGAGTAACACTAGAGAATAGTTAGTCAATCTCTAGACAACACAAAATTCCTAATAAATCTTTGGAGGATTATTGCTGACATAGCCATCTGATATGTGACAAATCTCCCCACTCTTCGTACCTGTGATGTGCAGACGGAATATTACAAAATCTCCTTGGCTCTGAGAATACACTGAACGGATCTTATAAACTGTGGTAACCATAGTAAACTGTCAAGTCCTAAAAAAAGCTCAAATGGAAGTCTTTAATCTCAAAAACAAACATGCTGAATATATAGGTTTTGTGACAAGAGACAAAAGTTACATCCTAAACAGTTGCAGCTTGTTCCTTCTTTCTAATCTCCATCAGACTGAATAAACATCCGATTTGGATGAAGTCAAGCCAAAAAAAGAATAAAAAAGCCCAAAGTAAAAAGTGTATCACCGACATACCTCAAATGGAACATTACCTCAAGAACAGTAAAAGAACTTAAAAGACCATTGTGGTAAATGTTTTCCTATATGGTCTTTGAAATAAGTTCTAAATTGGGTAAAATGCTTTTACTATGGGGGGAAAAAATAAACTAACACAACCTTTTTATTTTTTATACTCCTGTCATGCCCAGGGCCTGACTGGACTGTTTTACAGTATGGCCTGGACCGGGACTGGCAAGAAGTTGCCCTGTTTATTGTTATAGTTATGTATTTTTGTATTACTTATGGTTAAAATGACATATAAATTGTATGTATTTTGATTACGTTACAGTATTGTTATCTGGTAATGACTCACCCAGCTCCACCTAAATAAACAAACAAACAAACACAGGGTGTCTTGGGAAGATAAAACAGATAGTCTGAGCGTTTACAGCAAATGGTTATAGTTCATATAATCACCAGGATAAGTTTAAGGGCCTGAGCTCATCAGATGTCCAGGGTTTCCCAGCAAGCAGGTGGGGGGGGGGGGGGGGGCAGCCTATTGTTAATTGGTCCCTCTTCTATGTACCCAAGGATGGGGCTTACTGTGATTGGCCAGCCTGTGTGCCAGAAAATTGTATAAAATGTGACTATTAATAAGGTATGGCAGTTGTGTCTTGATTTACATAGACAAGGTGTAAGTGTCATTCTGTGCATTAATCCTAATTCTAAGGGATTGTATGGTGTTTCAGATATCCTGGTCTGTTGAAGCAAGCGCCTGGGTGTGGTAATGGTGTTGGGTCCATCTTCTGCTATCAGAGGTGTAAAAAGGACCGCACAATTCTGCTGGATAGGTTTGAACTAGGTTCTTACCAAGTCCAATTGAAATAGCAGGTTGTGACAACTCCATTATTCTTTTCTGCAGGGATCCATCTTTTGCAGCAGATTCTGTCTGTTGCATTTACAGGAAGTGCTGGTCTCTGCAAACTAATGAGTTTTCTATTACTCCTGTTAAAAACACTGGCAGTTATAGATGCCATATTCCATCATGCGGATAGAAACATCCTGTGCAGTAAAAGTCTCTTCCCACTTCAGGAACCCACAGCAGCATAATTGCATATATATTATCATTTATATTGGTTCTTCAAAATAGAATATTTTAAATATATTGCCCCAGTGGTGCTTTAAAATATAATTCAAATAAACTGAATTTAGAAAGAAGAATATACGTGTGGAATGGCATTATATTGAACTGACATTCAGATATTACAGAGGTACACTAAAAGAGCAGATCTGAATGAAAGAATAGGACTTCAGCAAGCCAATTAATAAATCCAAAGCACACCGATACTGTGGTTTATTCAATGCTGGCTCCTCTGCTTTGATTTACTCTTCCATTAAAGCACAGTAAGGTTTCACTCTCCAAGAGCAAGTTTCAAACGTACAACTCAAAATTAACGACAAATCCTCACAGCATGCAACTCATAATGGCAAATGTATCTTCAAACAGTGATTTCTTTCTTCCCAAGTGTTAGAAACAAAAATACAAAAGATGAATATGCCAAACACAAATAGACAAGGGCTGATTTCCTTAATACACTGCAACTACTGAAATCCAGACTTATTACATATAAAAATTTGCAATTTCACTCATCTGTCTTCAATGCTGAAAATTAAAAAGGGCTGGAATTGACATTATAAATTGTGTGCACCTTTTTAGCAAGCTAAAGAATCCTTGACATAAACACCCTTTTGTCCAAGTGGCATGCAATGGTAATTAAAAGCACTATGCGATAATTAATAGAACACCAATTAGATTGACTATTTATGGCCACCACTGAAACCATGTCATTATCTCATTCATAGGCCCTCATTCAATTGCGATTTTGGCAATTGAATAGGGGTCTAAATAAGCACATCACATATATTTTTTAAAGAAGTTTTTAGTTATTAAGCATCTATCCAAAAGCACGGTTTTCACTAACTAAAAACTTCTTTAAAAAATATATATTATGTGCTTATTTAGAGCCCTATTCAATTGGCAAAATCGCAATTGAATGAGGGCCATAGAGTTTACTCCTTTGCATACTCAGAGGCCTAGATTTGAGGATATCCCTGCGGCACCCAGGTGAGACTATTGCTTCTTCAGTCATGCAGATTGACTCACCTGTGCACAGAAAGGAAATCCTCAAATCCAGGCCTGTGTGCCGCCCACCAGGACGAAACCGGACACCCCTGGCCTACACTAATCAAGCGTATAGTGCTACCAATAAAAAGTGTGGGTGTCAAAAATTGGTTTGTACAGGAGTTGGGAAATATATCCAAAAGTTAGGCAGGAGCCAATCAAAAATACTTTTAGGAGCCATGGCAGGTGATATATGTAGATATTCTGTATGTTGACACACAAAAAAGTTAGGAGCCCAAAATTACATTTTATTAGCAGTTTCTCCTGGATTCCCAGGATTTGATTTAAAGACATATGGAAAGTCCCTGTTTTTTTAAATGGTAAAAAACAACCCAGGTGTCCATGGGTATAGGAACAGATGGGGAACAGACTCTTCCTCTCTCCCCCCCCACACAGATTTTCAATGTGTATAGAGAAGCAGTTGTGTTGTATTTTTATACTATATCCTCCCAGATTTTCTTTGGCTTCTACACCCATGCAGGTGTCTAAACCTAATTTTATTAACAAGTACGTAAAAGTGCAATAAAATCTTCCAAATTGTCTCAGTAAAGATCCGCCCCCAGCAGCTCATTCTTACGGTGTCTCTGTAGTATTAGATGTACTAACCAATCACAGATTCTCTCTCAGCATTTCAAAACATGTTGTTGAGAAACGGTCTGTACACCTAGTACCAATAGGTTGACCGTGCACATGTGCTGATGGGGGCATACTTTTGTAGGGACTATTTGGAAGGTTTTCAGGGAAAACAGAGCTTTTAAGCACTTCTTAACTGTGAGGATCCATGAAAAGGTCTATACAAGCCCAGAGCTACCTGCTATAGACTGCAGGCTATCTACCCACAATGACCGTTGGGTTCTTGGAAATCTCGGCACCAGCATCCTGATATCTTGCTTTCTGTATCAGTCAGAGTCTCTCCATCAGGACTCAGGAGTCCCAGTAACCTTCATGTGGTAGTGACCAGGACAGGTTACTTGTAGGGTGGATATTCAGTATTGCAGCCACCAGGAACAAAATCATTTCTATATGTCTCTGAGTGAACAGATTTATTTTTGAAAATGACAGCAGTTTTTATAGGGGATAGATATAGAGGAGGTATACACAGCACAACAATGAGAGGGTGTGGCAGACAAACACAAGAGATAAACTCCACATGCAGTCTAACAGTAGCTTCCTGAGTTCAATAGGCTTAATCTCCAATACACATCCTGCCGTCTTAAACAAACACATATCAGATGGGATTAACTTAATCTGGCAAACAATGGACCAGAACAGATAACAGTACAAAAGATGCGTCTGATCACTGCAGACTCAGCACACCTTGTTTTAATCCCATCATGATCACTAAAATGGGGGTGTTTATGCAGATAATCCACTGGAGCCAAGCAGTCTGTGCTCAATGGCCCAACACCCAGACAGAGAAAAAGGGGTCCGTGACATTAACAGAGAAAATGACAAGCAAAAGCTGTATACACAGTTTGAATGTTCTTTATAAAGAAACCACTACCACATACAGTCTACCCCTAGGTTGTTTCAATGATTTTATAACGTACAGACAGAAGACATTAGAGTATTATGTGGGTAGATTCACTATCTGCAAGTACATATAACAATTCAATATAGATTTAATCCATATAACAATTCTACTAAAGACTGTACAGATGGTACTAAATTGTGTTAGAAAACTTTTGGAGAGGTCATGTAGACATATGTCCCATATGATAATATAGGAATGGAGAGGTTCTCCAATCTTTCACTGACACTTCAACTTTTAGTATATTTGTCCCCAGGAGCTATACAGCTCACTTCAAGCACAACTGCATAGGTATCGAAAAATGTGCCTACTCTTAAATACAAATATCTGTCAGCTTGCTGTGTGACCGACTGCTCCTAATGAATAAATCCTTAAGTTTATGAACTGCTAAATCTATATTATCTGCATTACAGTTAAATTAATTTGATTATCTATGCCATATAGGAGAATGCTTAGGGATCTCTAATACTCAGTTACAAGGCTATCTATGAAGACACATTTTCTTTTAACAGTAACAGCTATTGTGCATGTGACATCTCATTTCTGCTATCAAACTAAATGATTTAGTTATACACAATGTCAAAAAAGTATTCTAATAATAGGTTAAATGTGAGGTCTCTACAACATTTGGTTAACCACAAAATAATAAAACACAGTAATATTCATCCTTCTGGATCACTACCTTGTTGTGGTGAAGGGACTTGTGTATCTCAATGAAGCTGTGAGCTACAACATGTAGGGCAACCCAAAATGGGCAGGTCATAACAGAGAGGTCACACAAATTGTGGTCCAATGAAGAAGGAACTGGCAACCCACTCCAATATCTTTGTCAAGAAAACCTTATCGATGGGCACGACCAGGGACAAAGATGTACTTGGCATGCTCAGGTCCATATGGTCACAGAGAGTCAAAAATGACTGAATGATTGAACAACAAAAACAACAATATTCCTGCAAACGCAATGTATTCAACAGTTATATATTTGTCATGGTTTAGAAAGAAGCAAACTGAAATCTACAACACATAGCAGCTTAAACACTTAAAGAACCACTACAATGAACCAAACTCAATCTCTTCAGTGAAATATATGAAATATTGTGAGCTTACATGCTTTATACACACACACACACACACACACAAACGTATGATTTGAGATAGAGAAGAAGAGTGAATGGAAAAGTGTTGATAATAGGGAAAGCATAAAACCTAAATTCATCCATGATAGGGTGAGTAAATGCACAGCGTGCTGTAGATTAAGGGCATGCCTTACCACTTTATAAAAACTGGATGGACACTACAAAGCTCTATCACTAATTGATGCACCCAGTATACCTCTTGATTATTTTAGCTGTATCTATTATAACTTTTTTGACCTTAGGAGCCTTAGTGCAAAAAAAAAAAAAAAAAATATTCAAAAATATGTGTGTTAATATGAAACACAATACATCATGTTTGCATCTAGAACTCTTCAAACAACCCATCCCCTTAAGGGTCTTTCCATAACAAATTCTCTACATACACAGGTGCAAAGCCATGCTTCTCTTCCACCTGGCTCATGATCATAATGTACCAGAGTTTGCCTGTGCCTCTGCAACACACTGGAGACTTCAGAAAAATAATAATAATAATAATAATAATAATAAAAAAAAAAAGCTACTGTATGTTTAGTTATCAGTATGAAAACAAATCTCAGTCTCCAAATCCATGTGCATTTTCCAACAGGGCTGTGTTGGTTTCTAATTTCATAACATCATCTAAACTAAGCACAATCGCTGTTGATCTTGAGATTTTATTTACTTATTTATACAACAACAAGGCTGGTTGCCAGCGTGGCAAGACAACAAATACATATCCTAACTATCTCAGATCCCGCAGCTATATGGAATGAGAGGTGATTAATTCATTGAAATATGTCATGTACGTTTTGCTATAAATGCTGTGACACATAATGTAAATTTGTGTGCCCTTAAGCACAGCTATGAGAAAGCATGAACTGTAATTCATTACATCACAGACAGGAGAAGAGCAGCTGCTGTGCTTGAGACGGATGTTTCAGCACCCAAATAACTTCTGCTGCAATAACAGTTAAGGAGAATACAAAGTCATGATAGTTTTCCATACTCAGTAGCAACAGCAATCATTGCCATTATTTGTTTACAACCCCAAATTGGGCACAATTGGGAAATACTGCAGTCACGTTTTTAACCCTATACTAACCTTCAAGTCAACAGCAGAACAATACAGAAATCCACAGAGCAATGCATGTGCTCTTCCTTGTGATGGGGACTATACATCCCATGATGCTATGCAGAAACTGGCTTCCCAGAGATTGCAACAATATTATAGCTGCCTGTGATTGGCCAAAGAGAACTATGAATGTAATGCTGGCAGATAGGATTTTTCAGAGGCATTCCTTGTCAAAAATCAACTGCCATAAAAACTGAAGAAATTTGCAAACTTTAGGGTAAGTTTATTTAGATTTTTTTCTGTGCAAAAACATGTTTTCATACAGTGCTGATTCTCCTCTATGCATTCATAACCATGGAACTTAAATATGCCTTTAAATGGACATGGAAAGTTTCTGGATTTCACTACGAATATAATATAACTATGTATCCATTTACCTTTATGTACTTTATGTTATGAAAAGTGCTTAAAAGATCTGTTTTTTTCTGCCTTAAATCATACAATTTGTACCTATTTGGGTTTACATGCAGCTTATTATAAACATTAACAGCCTTATTAAATTGCAATTCTGCCAATTGAATAGGGCTCTATATAAGCAAAGATAATTTTTTTTTACAGAAGTTTTTAGTTAGTGAACTTCTATCCAGAAAAAGGTCTTCACTAACTAAAAACTTCTGTAAAAAAATGCTCTTTGCTTATATAGAGCCCTATTCAATTGGCCAAATCGCAATTTAATAAGGCTGCTTTACAGCAATAATATATTAACAATAGTTGAATGAATTGACTTCTTTAAATAACTATTTTCCTTAGGATTCAACTAAGCAGCTGAACTAGGGCTTTCATTTTGTTTTGCAGGTTGTAACTGGAGGTGAAATGCTGGCAGACTTATCAAACTGTCAGTGCAGCATCCCAGTGCCTACACAATTACCAGTGGTGAGCATACATACAAATTCCCCGCGCACACGTATCGCAGCAGGACACCTGCAGCTTGTTGTTCAGGAAGCACGTACTCAGAGAAAACGCTAATTCAGAGCAGTCACACTTGCTGTTCATCCATTACAGGTAGATTCAACTAGACATCCTGGAGGCTGTTTTCATATAGTCCAATTAGTAAAGCATGCCACATTATGTCTATGCTAATTTTAGTTTTGTAACAGATTTCTTAGTCATCATAGCAAAAAAGCATCTTTATACAAAGTAGTTGTCTTCCTTCAGCTATTAGCCTCTGTTTCATCTACTATAATTTTTGAGATACTGGAAGAGAGTGGTATATTAAAAATATATATAATATTGTGCAAAGGAATTTAACAAAATCTATTGGGCAAGACCACAACTGCAGGGGTCTGCAACCTGTTAGAATTAATGCTCTAAATCATGTCAAACTTCAGAGCAAATATCAGAGACCAAATGAAGCAAACTGTCAGTGATCAGCATTCATATGTGATTTGAAGTTGACAAATGAGCATTATGTTGATCTGTACTAAGCCATATTGTAACGTATGACACAAAAATAGCAAAACGGTTTGTATGCTGATAGCACATGAATAGCTAATATAACATCCAGAAATATAACAAACAATACAACTGTGGCAGTAGATGGCAAGTGAATACTGGATTTAAAATAAACTCTATAGTTGGTATCAGCGACACCTATACCTTGCTTGGTACATGAAGACTGGTGTTTGGGAAGCCTGAACTAGGTCACAAGTGCCAGATAATGATCTTCCTGTAACCACAAATCGATAGGAGATTAATCTAAACACAGGCGTGGAAAGGAAAATAAATCTTATTTACTTCCCTCAACTCATGTTCATGCTTTTCTGCACTGTTCTTTGGTGATTAAACTAGAGATTTGCAGCACGGATTCCATGAGATCAGAGCTCCCGCTTAGCTGGCTTTAGCCGACACTTCTGCTTTAACCAGATGATTATAGTAGGGAGTTGCATGACTGACGCACAGAATTTCCTATTTATTAATAGAGTACTAAATAGCACTCTTGACAAAAGAACTCAATGGAAGAGTAAGCCCTCATAGGATACGCCATTCAAGAGACATATAGAAGTCTGAATGATTTTATGTTCTTGCGTTTCAGACCTGCTAATGTTACTTTACAACAGGGGTGAGTAACCTTTTTTCTGCCGAAGGCCATTTGAATATTTATAAAATTATTTGAGGGCCGTACAAAATTATCAACTTAGAAATTTGCTTGCTATATTTGGTCAAACATTGAATAAACTCACCCCTAATGTGATGGCTAGAACTGCTATCATCTGTCTATCTCATTATCACTTTCTCATTAGCTATGGAACAAGGAGAAGGGCCACATCAAATGACTCCGGGGGCCTTATACGGCCCTGACATTCCCCGCCCCTGCTTTACAAGCATGTGAAGTGGTTACCAAATATGAGCGACCATTTAATGTAGCATAAAAAGATTATAGAGCAAGAACGGTCAGAGATATGGAAAGAAGCACAGAAACATGGCCAGACTAGGTAGGCAAGTAGTGCTCATCTGATTTTAGCTTCTACATTTGTATTTTAAACAAGTGAATATGTAGCATGTAGGACTTGGGAACACTGCAGCAGTATTTCACTTTGAAAGTTCGGTGGTATGATTAATGATGGCATCATAATTACTTTGCAAAGAGCTAAATGAATAGAACAACCTGGGGCTACAAGGACCGCAGAGTGTAATCACCAAAAGACATTTGATAATTACTGTAATAATACTCTCATGCTTTTGTTTACAATATAAAAGTTTAAATAGTAGACAAAACTAGTTCTTGCTTGCTTAGAAAATGCCAATGCACTTAGTTTACTTTAGTAAATTAATAAAAATGTCATCTTTAAAATTTTCACAGTACCAATTAGGGACCTGCCATTAGAAATGTGATAGTACATGTAAACATTAATTGGACAATTAAGATATAAAAGGTAGGAATAATTTTGGGATTAACCAAGCACACCCTTATGTTTAGCCTTCATGTGACACATGCAATTCCAGGACTCAGATTAGGATAGGAATACATAGAGATTAGCTGGATTTAATCAATCACACAT
Organism: Discoglossus pictus; assembly: GCA_027410445.1. NCBI lineage: Eukaryota > Metazoa > Chordata > Amphibia > Anura > Alytidae > Discoglossus > Discoglossus pictus. Next base: position 219,921,529 of record CM050165.1, on the reverse strand, counting down.
TTGTAAATGTTTTTTTTAAACCAGAAAAAGTTACTAAGGGAGTCATTTTCCATAAAAAAAGTAAAACTATTTCAAACAAAATGAATAACTAACTGTAATAAAACAACCAAAGCATATCTCAATGACATTAGCATTTGAAGATGCCTATAAAGATTATTTGTACAAAAAGACCTGTGAATATCCTTTTAGGAATATATATATATGTTTGATCTACCAAACAGAGCCTCAATAGAAGGGAGGTTATTTTATATTTTTTAATCACCAGTATAGTTTATTTTATTTCTGAAATTGTATACAGATGAATATAAGTTAAGTTTTATTTTCTTTATCTACACTACTTTTGAAATACAACCTACGGTAATTTAATACTGTGGATACAGAATTGTTGTCAATAAAATATTGCAGTGGTTTGTGTCAGTAGCTTTCCACCATTTTGAATTAGAGGCTGGTTATCTTCCAATGCTCTGATTACATTCACATGCTCTGGGATCCAGAATATTTAATGTTCCTCTATTTTTGCATTGATTAAAATAGAGTACAAGTTAACTGCAGATAAGTTAGTTCATGATTTATATATAATTGCGACTAATGAGTCTGTAATTTAAAATGTCAGGGGACCTGCTGTTGAAGACCACCAATCTGGTCAGGTTGCTATTGTACTTGAACATTAAAAAGTGTTTTCTTGCTTAACTCCAAGTCATTCTGAACACGCAATTCTAACCTGGCTAAAAAACTCTACATTTTGGCACATAAAGACTTCTGCTAAATGTAGTTATTTTTTTAGATATAAAATTCCCCTTGAACAGATTTTAAGTAGCTTTAAAAAATATTTAATTATGCATTTTTAGGCACTAACATGAAAAATGCACAACAACAACAACCATAATACACAGTATACTAAATGAAGAAAAAGTGATCAACTATATCTGGCTTAGTGGCTGTGATGAGGATAAATTACAATGTACATTTCACAAAGTCATATTAGAGCACTTTTATTAGGAGCCCATAAAACATTCTTATATCTTGGCGGCTCCAACATTAAAAAAAAAAAAATTACGGAAGGATTTCACAAAGACAAAGTAGAAGGTTAAAGCAATAAAACTTTTTTTTTTACTGAACAGGTGTAAAAGTACTTTTTAAGGTTGAATGTATTGAGAAATTAAAGAACTCATAACTAAAAAGTAATAAATAGTTTTGATTTTTCACAATAACGGGTATAGCTGCGTAAAGATCATAAAAAATCATATTTACATTTGTCACAAACATACAATGAATTAATCAGTGATATACCTATACCTTCTCAACACATAAAATATTTAGGGCCAGGAGTACTTAAATATTTTGTTTGGGGTATGAAATCTATAAAATATTATTCATAGGATAACATAGGAAAGGAGAGGTACTCCAAAAGTTTCCCCAACCATTCGCCTTTTGGTCTTTTGGAAAGACCAGCGATAGCAAAAATAAATGTCTGAAAAACGTAACTTCTATGTTTGGACAAAATGTAACAAAAAATAATATTTTTTAGATTATTAAGAAGGGTGTGCTTTTTAAGTATATACTGTGTACCACACAGGGAATAGTACTGATATGAAAGGAGACAACATGTCAGATCACATAACATTTAACTGCCCTGTTCTAAGCATTAGGTATTGGGAATATAAAAAGACACATGGTGGTTGACAGTCATATTAATCTTAAGAGCATGACAGACATTTTATGAGCCTGTGAAGGGTGTATGTTTATAGATATAAAATAAACCAAGAAGTTAGGATTCAGAAGCATAAAATGTAGTGACTGGGATATACAAATTGGTCTTTGTCATTCTGGTGCAAGGTGATTGCCCCACATTTGTGAATTGTTTGGATTATTACTGTTATTATGCAAGTAGGAGGCGATATGCATCTCTGCTTGAGGACAAAATAGACAGTTTAAAAGCCAAGAAGAAAAAAACAAAGAACTTTTATTTATTTTAAACTGCATACTGTTTTAATAGCCTGTACAGCAAACATATTGTAAATGCACTAACGTGGTCCTTTAATTTAGATAAGAAAGTGACAAATTCAGATCATTTTTTTTATAACTATCGATTTTTTCACAGCATATTTTCTTATTAATTATATACAATTAATAACTCAACAATGGGGCAAACAAAAAACCTTATAAAACACCCATAAGAATACTATTTTGTGATCCACAATGAGCCTACTGTATACTGCTTATTCTTAGTACCCATCATCACAGAATTTAGAATATTTAAGGAATGGATTTGAACAATGAACCACCCCTCTTTAAAATGTATTGTTATTAACTTCACTGCAGGCTACTTATAAGTTAACTGAATGTACTAATACCTACCTGTTCTTGTGAATCTAGGAATGTTGTCTGGGTGGGGGCTATATTTTTTTCTGTGTTATTGACTCCCTATTCACAGTGAACAATTCTGACCTTTTGTACAGACCTTTTAGTCCAGTCACTCATGAGAGATGTATGGTGTAGTTTGGATCTTTGCCTGTATACAGTGGAATTTGTCTTTAATTGGTTCCAGAAGGCACGACAAGTGGTGAAAACAACAAGAACCAAATGATAAGGAGTAATATATATTGACTCATACAGATCTTAGCAATCGTGATGAGTACCAGGCAAACGACGAGTGCCGAGGCATTTTTTCCTTTTTAAAATGCAGCGAATACCAAATTTGAGGCAAACCATCTGTATCATAGCAGAAATACTAGTTTTTATACCAGATACAACAAACTTGCGGCCACATCTCGTCCACATACCACAAAACAGTGCCACCTACCTCTACCATTTTTTTTTATTTTTTTTTCAATGCAGGTTCTCACCTTCCTAAAAATAAAGAAATAACATTGGATTTTCCCAAAAAAGTGTGACCCTTCTACTCTGTTTGCACTATGCCTGTTGTGGTTGTAACAGTGGCCCTGAACACCATTTGTTTGTCTGATTTATACCAAAATAATCCAGATTTTTAGTTAATTCACTACTGCCACAAATGTTTTTCCACACACCTTTTAAAAGGAAGGAAAACAAGTTGTGGTAATTGAAGGTGCTTAGAAAACCTTTTGACATCGGAATGTAAACTGCAGGAATTAATTTCTTCTACACTTCTTCAATTACTGCAGTTTATCCGACACACTCTCAGGACACTAGATATAGCTGCACTACTACAAGATGACAATCACACAGGGTTGAATAGATACCATTTAGTTTCTGTCACATGATCCTTAGGTATATATACACACACTCACTTGCCCTGAAAACTTAAATTTGTAGAGTGCAAATTGAATAAATAAAAACACTGGGATGGATTCTGAATTGAAGTATAAGCACATATCATGTTAAACTTATTTTTTAGTTCCCCATCAACATTAAAAATACATGTGCAAACACCAGCTAAAAAAGGCTTTAGAGAAAAACAAACAAAAAACCCCCAAAACATATTTTACCTGATTAATGGTCATTACTGTACACCTACCCACCTCTCTCATTGTCTTGAGTGCTACTGAAAGGAAGTATAAAGCAATAACATTGATTAAGCTGTCTTGGTAAGGTTTGACTAATGCTATAACAGGTGAAATATTTCACTTCCTTTTAGTAATGGTAACAGAGAGCTAGGAAGGGGTATGCCAACAGCCATTAATGAAGTAAGCTGTGATTTTAAATTATATTTTTTGTCTAAAGATTTGCTTTACCGGTGTTTGCACGTGTATTTTTAATGTTATTTAAATGCACATTTAAATATAATGGATTATGAATGCATCTGATTGATGAGAATCCATAGTGTATGAAAACATTTTTTGCATGAAAAAATACCAAAATAAACATTATTAAACTTACCGTAAAGTATGCTAAATCTCTTGGAGTTTGCTAGTGAAAAATCACTGCTAACATTAGCATAAAATTCATAATTTGTTTTGGACAATCACAGGCAGCTATAATATTGTTACAATCTTTTTACTCAGTTTGTGCAGCAAAACATCATGGGATGTGAAGTCTTATTTTTCCCCTAAACAAGGAAGCAATGAGGAGCTCAGACATTGATATGTGGATATGTTGGCTTGAAGGTTAGTATAGAGTTAAAAGCCATACCTAAATGCAGTGTTTCTATTGGTAGGTACACTGTGCCTATGTAAGCAGCTCTAGAAGTGTTGAAAACAATATAAAAAAATAAATAAAAATAGAATGTATAGAATGACTCAATGTTATGTGTAATTCTGATATAAGCAGCATGTGTTAGATTAGAAAAAAAAGGTACACACAGGGAAACTTAGATATACATTTAATGGTGACCTAAAAAAGATTTATAGGTTTAACATGTAAAGTGCGTACACTGGCCCTTTAAAAAAAAAAAAAGCAATGGCACAGTGGATGATCTGCTATCTGCAGGCAGGTTTGAGAAAACTATATCTGCAGGTGTCCTATTTTAATGGGTGTGACATACATACCTGAAATACTCAACTACATAGCCAGGAAATATATATTTTTCGACTTGTTAAAGAGGTAGTGACAAAGTTAATGCTCAGAAAGTCACTAAAGCTGATCAGTGTCCCCAGTGCAGGATTATATTCCTCACATTTATGCCTCATAGTAGTATACCAAAAGGTCACTGAAGCGGAGCACTTTAAAATGCGGCTGTATTCAACTCAATATTCAAACAAACACCCAGAGATAGTATGCACCGATATGGAGCCTGAAACACATCATTTACAGGGCATCTCCTTATGCACTGCTGAGCTGGGTGACAGGGACAGCTATATGTGTCGGCCAATCACAATCAAACCCGACAATACAAATCAGAATATATAACTTGGGGCAGAGTACAACCAGACTGACTTTTGACCAGTATTGTAGAACAACTGTAAGCTTTATAATGGTTCCTGGAGGATAGATGATTATACTGGATTTTCAAAAAACGATTGTGATCTCTCAGATGGATATTTCTAATTGCTTATTTATAACAAATTGCTGACTTATAATTACACATTTAAAATATGTATGAGTGCATAGATCTTTATAATACAGGGATTTTGGTTAAAAAATAAAACTAACTTGTTCTGTATTAAACACCTTTAACACACACTTATACAGGGGGTTCCAAATATATATGTAATTTAAGAGTCAGCCTACTGAGCAGCTAGATAAACTGTTCTTAAGATTCAGAGTGTGGTGTATCAATACTTGTTGTTGGTTAGTTGGGTCCGACTCTCCGTGTTCCTATGGACAGCAGTATCTATATTAATATGTGTAAATTAAGTTAGGAGCCAGAATTAAAATGTGATGCCCCATTTCTCCTGGTATCCATCAAGCCCAGTTTTAAGATGGGTTTGTAGCATTATATCAGATTTTAAAATATAGTCTATTTAATAATACTTGAGAAACACCTAGAAGTTTTTACGGACATAATTTTTAGAACCTAGAGATCTATTACACACTTCACAGGCTGCTGACATTTTTCTACCACTATGTATATAGTCAGGAGTGGAAATTTCACAAGATCCAGGGTCTAAAAAAATATGTACGCTGGACAATAAAGATTGTTCCAAATGTATTTCTATATAGGGCTTCCTTCCGGGCTCCTAGAAGCAGCCTGTCTGGCTCCTAAGTGTTTTATCTGTATACAGGGGTGGACAAACATATACATGTGCAATATATTTTAGGACGTGTGGCTTAAACAATTGAATGACCCCTATTTTAAAGTGGAAATATAAAGTGAGCAAATAATACAGAGAACAATCTAATCTTGTCTGAAACAGAGTGTTTTAATATATATTTAAAAGTATATTCATTTAGGAGTTGGCAAAAATACATTAACTTTAAACAGATTATTCACTGTGCTGTTGCCTCGTTGGACTTTAGCAGCCAACGACTGAGTAAACTTGTAACCTTGTACTTTATACCAGAGCTAGACAACATATATCATATAATGTAGAGAACAGGTTATGATTTCAGGGTTTCCCTTTCATACACATGTGTGAGTCACCCTGACACAATGGGCACACAGGGAAAATCTGAAATTCTAGCCTACATTTAGAAACTTGAGGAATGATATTGCTTACCCAGTGTTATAGGATTAAAAACCGTTTAGGCGGTAGAAGTAAACCATATATGAATGTGTATTAGCAGGAACTAAATGATGTCTATTTCTAGTATATTTTACACTTTCTTTGGTGTGGGTCTATCCGCTCCTTGTAATGTAAAGAAAGATGAGAGTGCAGCGAAGCAAAGAATGCATGCACGGTGCAAGTGGACACTGTAAACTGGACACTTTCTTTGTAAATGTTCAAAGGAATTTTTTTTAACACCTATAATTTGGCCGTTTAATTGCCACCTGCGAGTTAATATGTCCTGTAACAAATTCCACAAATAATTTGAGTTTAACCTACAGTGGAAATTAAAATCAGTGTTAAGAATCCATATAAAAAGGAAAGTAAAGAGAGGGAACATTTTAAAGCTCATAAACAAAAAGTAACAAAATCACTAGAAGGATCAATATTTTGAGAGCTCGGACCCTTTATGCATGGTTGTTGTTTAGTCATTCAGTCATGTCCAGCTATCCCTGATCCTATGTGCTGGAGAATGCCAGGGATATCTTGTGTCTGGTTATGCTTATCCATATGGTTTTCTTGGCAAAAAATACTGGGGTGGGTTGCCAATTCCTTCTCCAATGGTTTGTGACTTGTCTGACCACTCTGCTATGACCTGCCCATCTTGGGTGACCCTACATGGCACAGTTCACATTTTCATTAGGATACACCCTGCCCTTCACCATAACAAGGTAGCGATACAGAAGGGGCCTTTATGCATAGCCCCCACTTGAAGTAATGTTATCAATGTGAAATATACAACACGTTGTTAAAACTACCCTGTTTTTCTTCAGTCTTCAAATAAAACCCTCAAAAGCAGCACACAGTGTCACTGATAACAATGGGGGAAATTAACTAAGCATCTCAAGTGGCTGAGATGAAAAGGACCTAAATTCAACCCAACCAGTGAAGTAAAAAAAGAGCTTCATCTCCAAATGGAGAACTGTTGTGGATACCTTGGTGCTGTGCAACAAAAAGCGTTGAGATGTTGTGAATTATGACTTAAAGATTCCAATGTCTTAGATACAGAAGAGTTTACCAATCTGCATATGGACCGTCTCAGCAAAAAGTTTGAGGTTACAAATCAATAAGATAAATGTCAGCAATGATCATGGCTTCATATCTAAGATGTGTGTACCACTGGGGCCCAAAGTTACGCCTGTCCTGTAATGTAATGAACATATTGATTTCTAATAAACCATCTACAAAAAAAATCAGGTAGCTTGTTGTAGCTTGAATTGAATCTCAATACGTACAATTTATAATAGAGATTCTCAACCACTATGTCACAAGCTTCGGTAATGGGGTCTTTGAGATATTAATAAAGAGGGGGGGGGGGGGGGGGGGCGTAGAATATAAGGAACACTTGCCAATAATATATTTAAACTTTATGAGAAATTGCATTGGCCATAATTTGATATAGTGGTACCTTTTTGAAGTACAATATTTATTTTAGAATTAGTTATATAAAGTAATAGACAACAGGAAACTATGATTTTATCAAAAAGGTATAACTTTTTTGGCTTTTTGGCTTTATTTTAATAATTTTACCTCACCTGTGTTATTATCTGATAAAACATATTTTTACTCTTTTCAACTTAAGTCATTCATTCATGTCCGACTGAGTGACTATACGGACCGCAGCACACTGTGTCTCCGGTTCTGCTTATCTATAAGATTATCATGGCAAAGATACTGGAGTGGGTTGCCAGTGCCTCCTCCAGTGGATCACGATTTGTCTGACTTCTCCGCTATGACCTGCCCATTTTGGGTGACCCTTCATGGTATAGCTCAGAGCTTCATTGAAGTACACAAGCCCCTTCAGCAGGACAATGTAGCGAGGAGCTTCTCAACTTACTAGATATTTATTACCTCTGTATATTCTAGTGCATTTATTTATTGTTGATTTTATGTCCAGTTACAATTGTAGGATCCTTAGAGTTTCATATTTAAAATTTACTGCAAGAAAAAAGTAAATCACCACGCAAGTGTACAGAGAATCACTGGTCTGGAAATATTGTGTAACTCTGCACAGACCATATGTGACCAAGCACCTCAGCACATTTTGGTCTTGGTGCTTAGTCACAGATTGCAAACTTAACCTCCGATTCCAGTTTTGTTCAGCTGCTCTCTTTATGGGTTTTATCTCAGTTACATTTGCCAGTACCATATTAAAATACCTCAAACAATGTGCCTTTTAAAGTACCACTGACATTCTGTATTTAAAGTACATATTTTTGAAGAAAGCTAAAAAATTTAGGCAAGTAAAATAAATAATTTAAAACCTTAGAATTTCATAAACCCTTCTGGATCGCTACTTTGTTGTGATGAAGGGGTTTGTGTACTTCAGTGAAGCTGTGAGCTATACCATCTAGGGTCAGCTATGATGGGCAGGTCATAGAGAGGTCAGACAAATCGCAGCACACTGGAGAAGGAACTGGCAACTAACTCCAGTATCTTTGCCAAGATAACCTTATGCATAAGCACAACCAGACACAAGGGCCACAGAAACCTGAACACTACTTAACGACTCAACAACAATGTCTTAACCTCATCTATTTTCAAGATCCCCTCCACAATGGCAAACAGACAAAATGTAAATGCTTCTAGCAAAGCATAATTGCTTATAACACTTTTTTTTTACTTTCAGAAACATTTTGCCCATTATTAAGAGTTAAGAGCAAATAATAAATACAGGCTTCAGTAATCACTTAAACGAAGGGAAAACCCAGAGAAAAAGTTCCTATTTCTTAGGACGCTCCAATATCCTGATATGTGTGGTGCTACATTAAATTATTTAATATGTATATATTAATGGATTAACCCCTTAAGTGACAAATCAAATTTAAACTGATAAATTATTTTAACAATTTTTAATTTGCTAAAACACAATCGATACATAAAATAAGTTAACTGAAAAACATATTTTAACACTTGAGCTTTAAAACTCTTTTCAGTGAATTAAAAAGAGCTGATTAATGCTAAAAGGGTTAAAAGGTAACATTTTCAGGAAAAATTATGTTTTTTTTAAACTAGGGTTAGAAAGTATAGAAGATATAGTAGAAGTTTTAGGGGCACATCCTGAGATATACATGAGGTTATTATACTGAGGATTAATCAAACCTAAAATGTTACATATATGAGAATGTGAAGAGATAGAGGGTTAGACAGACAGAGGGTTAGACAGACAGAGGGATAGACAGACAGAGGGATAGACAGACAGAGGGATAGACAGACAGAGGGATAGACAGACAGAGGGATAGACAGACAGAGGGATAGACAGACAGAGGGATAGACAGACAGAGGGATAGACAGACAGAGGGATAGACAGACAGAGGGATAGACAGACAGAGGGATAGACAGACAGACAAACAGATAGATTCATTGGTTCTTATATCATCAGCTTCCATGTTTCTATACAATCCTGAAATTATACATCTGCTCCCACTCATCTCTTTAAAGAGGCAATTTGGGATAAAGACATTAATGTTTGCAATGATTTAGCAGTGTACAGCCTGACACCTACACTATGTACAGAGAGGAAGCTCGTGGATGGGTTGCCTTCTAGTGGGGACTGCTGCAGTGTGCTAGCTAGCTGCTAAGGCTTTAGTGCTATAGATGAGTTGCACATGCACAGGGTCATAAGTTGTACCCTCATGTGCAGTCCAGTAATGCTGAGAAAGTAACCTCCACATCATGATTAATGGCACCAGGAGGGATGTTATGGCATATCCACTCACTGTTTTTTTTGGACAGCATTGGAGGATTTTTTGGGGGTAAGAACATGTTTTGCACTGACCAAGCATGAATGTGTCATGTTTGATAAGCTGTCAGATACAGGAAACACTCTCAGGATGTAAGGTTTTCCATGGGACACTATCAGTGGCAACAAGGTTTGGAACAGGAAGCTCAGATAGTTACATACTTCCCGTTACAATAGCAACAGGCAGCCCCATCCTCTGATTAAGAGAGCAGGAAGATAGATACATACCAACACTACAAATCCCCCACACAATATCTCTCTGCCTCTTTTAGTATTTTCCAACATGCATGGATATATAATACAGATGATAGGGGAGTATACATCTCTGCATGTGGATGTAGCATTAGAGGAGCTCAGTAGATAATCTTCAGAGTCAGGGGGTCAGCAACTACAGTGCAAGAATCTGAACAAAATGGGTAGGGCAAGGTACAGGCTGGGTCGATATGATAACTTTTAATAGCTAACTGGATAGTCTTATATAGCAAGCTTTCAAGGCACAAGGGCCCATAGCTCAAGACGACTTGTAACACAGATTACTGCATATGGAAGACAAGATGCGTCTAGTCTAGAGACACTGTGTGTAGATTAAAAAGAAACTGTACTGGCTTGTCAAATGGCAGCGAACGGTTATATGCACCATCAGGAGTGGCAGAGCACACTAGGTTAAGCACATGCTCCAAAAGTGACAGCACATCTCTAGGACCACAACAAGGTCAGCCCACCACTGCCACTCACCTCCTTGATCTTGTCCCTCTTCAGCTTCACTTCTGGGTCCTCAGGCTCCTTCCCCACAACACCAACCGGCTGTGTGAAGGGCCTGTTAGGCAGTTTCTTTCCTCCAGCAGTGACTCTGCTCTGTGCCAACCTCTCCTTGTCTCTGCGAATGTCCCCCTGAATTTCCTCAGGAGGTCTGTTTAGGGTGTCCTTAGCTTCCCTCAGTGCCCTCTCATGTTCCTCTCGGATTCGTGTTAGGCGGCCCCCAGCCTCCAGTCCCATCTCTTCCTCCTCCTGACCCATGAGGCCAGGCTGGATTCGGTGTGGAGGTGGTGGTGGGGGCTGCTGGAAGAAAACTCCACTCAGCAGTTTGGTGGAATCTGGCAGGAAGAAGATGGCCCCAAAACACAAGGTAATGAAGCCACTGAACACCAATAGCAGCACAAACTTCTCTGTAAGCCGGAAACCGGACAGCTTTCTACCGCCAGGGCCCAGAAGCAGGAGCCCAGAGGTGGACACCCCGCCCCCCAAGGAGCCTCCTGTCCCACTTCCAACCGACCCCAGCGGGGAGCTACTAAACGGCAACAGGCTGCCACCAGGCATCGCATACACCACTACAACTCAGAGAGTGCAACTTTACACGTACAAAGTGAGAAGCTGCTAGGTCCAGAGCGCAACTGGCGGACACCTACGTGCAACTGAGGATGCCCAGAAAAATGTGTACAAACGTAGACTTGGAATACACCTGAGAAGACGCGGTTAAGACGTTCACAAACTGCCAGGACCACTTGTCGTATCGATTAGAGGAGAAAGATGACAACCAGTGTTGATTACTCCTCTGCTGTCGGCACACTTATGGGACTCTGGCTTCCTCCTCTGCTGAGGCTGCAGTCCGCTAGCTTTGTACAGTTATCCGTCACACTTTAGGTGGCAGACAATAAAAGTTCCTAATACAGCGTGCTCTGGCCAGTCTCCTGCGCTCTGTCGGTCACTGTGCAGTGATTCCTGGGGCTCTCGTTTTCCTTACAGTGTCCTGAGCTGTGTGTTCCCTGTTGTGAAGACTTGTCCTGAGTCCAGCTTCTACTTCTCGCTGTAGTAACATAGTCTGTTTCCCCAGCAGTTCCTGTATCTCTATCTCATGCACCAGCATCCAGCTCCAAAGCACCGCCCTGACTCACAGCAGCTCTCCCCTTTATAGCACTTAAGGTGGATAAAGACAATTGCTGCTCAGTACGTAACGGAATCAAGCACGCTATATATCAGTACACACGGATTCCATCATTACCAGAGCATTCTCTATCCGGTCTGTTCACACAATGAACTAAACAAGACGTTATGCGATAAACTGCGTACCATGGATATAGATATAACTGCTGCAAAGAAAAGTAAAGTATTGTGGTGCATGTAGGATTGCGCACATTGTGATCTCATTTGAATGTTCCCTCCCAGAATTCCTGCATTCTAGTCGAAACATTGTATTTCTTGGTATTCTGAGCAGGACACAAGTTTTCAGGCGTATTTTAGACATATAGATTTACATAAAAGTGTCTTATTTAGTTGCTGTATAGTTATAAATATATCAAACGAGTCCCTAACTATACAAGTGTAAAGTGAAATCTTATAAGAGGAAAAATAAACTCCTCACTTATACTTGTATTATAATATGAGTGGAAGCAAAATGGACAAATATGTAGGAAATACTATTTCTTCTATAACGGAAATTTTGCTTATCAGTTGATTGTATATTAAAGGTATATCTAAGTTTCCCTGTTTTTCCCTCTCTCTAATCAAACCTCTGCTCCTTATATCAGACACACACATTACATGGAGTCATTCTATACACATACAGATTTATTTTAATTTGAAAAAAAAACTTGTTTTCCACACCCACAGAGCTGCTTACATAGGCACAGTGTACCTACCAATAGAAACACTGCATTCAAATATGGATTTTAACCCCCTACTTTCAAGCCAGCAGCAGCTCAATGCAGAGATCTACAAATCAGCATCTGACTCTTCCTGCTTCTTTCAACAAGGAGACTACACATCCCATGATTCCATCCTGCACAAACTGCCATCACTGATTGTTACAATGTATTAAAATATATAGCTGCCTGTGATTGGCCAAAACAAATTATTAATCTTATGCTAATTTTAGCATCATTATCCAGGGGTGTTAACCAACAAAAGCTGCTGCAAACATCAGAGTGAGTTTGTTAATGTTTATTTTGGTATTTTTTCCATCCAAAAACATTTCATACACTGCTGATTCTCCTGTATCAAATGCATTCACAATGCTGGAAACTTAGATATGCCTTTAAGACGTTTTCACAACATTTTTTAATGTTCTCTCTGCTAAAATAAACATATTAAGTTACTTTTGTACAAATCACTGTAGTGCTCACGTATTTTGGGAATACATAGGAGGAACATTATCTTTAATCATTTAGCACAAAGGTGACACCAATGATGGAGTACACCAATCACCAAATATGGAGTACAAATTATATAGAGAAATATACATATAAGAGTGCACAAAAATATTCAACATTTAAGAGCCATGGTGATTTTTATAAGATACAGACAGCCTGTGTGTAGGAGTCTGGAAGGAAACCACTCGTAGAGATACATTATACATTAGAGAAGTATTTAGGATCCAGAAGTATAGATTTCAGGAGCCCTGGCTCCCACACATCCTGGAAAACTAGTTTGAAAATCTGCGTTTCAGAGCCATGCACACTTTCCTGTGAAATATTTTGAATAATTTCTTCCAAAAACAAAGAACAAACTGAAATGAAGTAAAGAAATATAAAAAAATATATAATACTAGCGAATTGCCCGTCAAAGAATGACGGCAATGAAATTGTAAGTGAGCTAATGCTATTTGGTGTATAATAATAAAATAACTAATAGATTAATAAAGTAATATACTTTACCTATTTTGAAGTAATATATGCAGGAAGCATTGTGTTGAAGAGCTGACAATCTGTTCTGATGTTGCTGCAGCATTAGTGGTGTGAAGCTGCTGTGTAAGCGTGATGAATGTGTGCAGTGTAATAGTGTGCGTGCGCGAGACGAAACCGTTAGCGTAGCTGTGTACTTCCGCATTGTATAAGTTATTGTTCTAAAATGGCGGGTAATGTGTGGTATGCGTCTGTAGCGGAATATCCGTAGGTGTTTTGTGGTGTTTTGCGAGTTTCTTGTGGTGTTTTGCGTGTTTAGAGTCCTGTAGCCTCGTTTTCGTTTTGTTCTGCGGCCATTTTTTCTCTCGCTTAGAGAATTTTTTCGTGTCTAAACTCTTTTATTTTGAGTTAAATTAAGGTGTAACTTCATTTTTTGAGGTCCTGGGTGCTCCCTCTTGCTGTAGGTAAGCTTTTTATGTATGTGTTGTGTGTATTTATTGTGTTTTTAATTTTTTCATGTACGCGGGTTGCGGCTGATTTTTGCGAGGTCGTAATTGGTCGTAACGTGTCTTGTATTTTGACGTAAAGTTTGTGAGGGTCGCAGTTGCTGGCAAGGAGCGCCTTTGGCGCTCCTTGCCAGCAACTGCGACCCTCGCTTCGCGAGGGCCGCAGGCTCGCTATGTTGTAGTTTGTAAATTTTCATTCTCTATATATACATATACATAAAATGTATTTATGTGACTTAGTTCCTCCTTTCTTTTGCACTACACCTGTTTACTAGTCTAGAATTACATTGTATTTTAATATATATACTCTTACAATATTGATAACTTCATAATTTCCCATGACTTTTCTGGATTACAAGTAAATATATAATATAAAATTAGACCATGAATAATGATAAATACACAAGAGTTGTATGGCTCTCATATTTATACCTTTTAAAGGTTTATATTTCATCAAAACATAGGTATATATACAATAGGTATATAGCCAAATTCCAAAGGAGATAAGTATGAAAGTACTTATGGGTCTTTTGTTTTGCTGCAATAACAAAGTTGTAATCATCGGGAGGATAACAAAGTAATACTTACAAGTGCTCTTATATCTATACCTGATGATATTTTGTTAATTCACTATTTTCTTATAGTGCATTTAAAACACCTTAAAACGTGTGCTAAACTGTATTACAAGAAAGGTAGAACACATTTGGAAAAAAAAATGTTAGGACCTTTCCTGTTTTCTGCCCAAAATTAGCGCCGGACGAAAATGTGTTGAATTTCCTAGTGTTAGAATTAGATTTAGCGGTAAGGGTTATATTTAGGGGTTAAGGTTAGTAGCAGATGATAAGCACCACCATTTTCATCATCTGCCACTACCCTAAACCTTAAATCTAACCTAGACCCCTAAATCTAACATTCACACTAACAAGCAATTGAAGAAATTCTCGTCGAGCAACAGCTGCACCACCTAGTGGCTGATAGCCGCCACTGGTGGCATATAAAAAACAGGAAAGATCCACTTTGTTATATTTCACCCTGCACTCACCAAAAGGAAATAAATACTCTGCTTTGAAAATAACAAAAATATTTAGTAAAACTGCCATGCACCCTTTACAAGGTTGTCTGTTACATTCATATTTCTGTTTTCCTTATCACATCACGTTTACCCTTGGTTGTTACTTTCCTATTCATTATCTTGGCTTAGCATTGAGTAGTCTAGTAAATGGTTCATAGACTAATTTGTATGTTGTGTCTTGGTTGCTAAATGCCTCTTATTTGATTGGTATAAATAACCTTAAGGCAATAGAGGAGGGACGGGGCTTGGAGCTGAATGCTGGTGCATGAGAGAGATGTAGTAACATATTATATATGCCCATCAGCTCCTGTCTTCTCTCATGCACCAGCATTTGGCTCCTAACTCCGCCCATAGCTCTCACATTTTTGGTGCACTTAAGGTGGATTAACATAGTAATTTCATAAAGATAATCAAACTAAAGATAAGTCTATAATAAACCATTAGCGAACTGTAAATAAAACAGTAGAGTTTCTATTATATTGCTAGCTAAAACAGATGCCCAAACAATGGACAATGTAATGCAAAGTGATTTAACAAAAATACGAACACAGTATCAACAGTAAAACATTAGTATTGAGTGAGAGATTATATTTCTAATAAAACTATATACATCTTTCCCTTTTTTTTGACTCCAACAAAAAACACAGTTTGAGGTTGTACTCCTCTCGCTGAACTATTGTTGCAGTTTCTTTTGATTTAGTGGATTTGCTGGATTAGGGATTTATATGCATCCTCTTTTCTTCTGGAAAAAATGTCAAACTAATCTACCGTTGATCCTCTCTGTCAAGTGTGAGTTTCATTATTTTCTCCAGAAAAGCACTATATGTTTAGATAATATACACACCGCCCCTCCCTTGCAAACCACACTCCAGTTACTTCACAGCTTCATTTAATGTGCTTGGTTCCTTATCAGATTTTTGCTTGTTCAATTACACACACTAAAGATTAAAGGGAAACTGTCACCCTGACAACACATTGGTTTCATTTTATGGGGAAGTAAAAACTGTCTATATATTGTACTAGCTGTTTTTTTTCTGCAGTATATACATCCTGAGACATTCAGCATTGTATGTGTTGCCCCTTTAAGATGATTTGCCACTCAGTAAGGCAATTTGATGCTGAGAGTGCTTGATAATGATTTTGCAGGGGATATATCTGCATGGCAAACTTATGGACATTCGTTTGCCACAACAGAGACAAACAAGCAGACTGTAATCCTAATTACCACATCAGATTAGCTGCCTATTTGCATAGGGATACAAAGGGCTAACACAATATTAATAATATCTTTAATAATAAGAACAAATTAGACAGGATGTCTCCAGGAGGAAATTATGCAAAGAGAGGTTTTATACTTCTGGTAATGGAGATGTGTGTGTGTATATATATATATAATCGCTCATTGCGAGGCCCGCAATTTTTAACATTGCGTGACAACTCACAATTATGACAACTATAATATGTGATATATTTGTGGTTGAGCCCCTCTCCCCAATTAGCTATGTAGCTCTTAGTCTTCTCAGAGGGCCAAGGGGACAAAGGAGGGTCCTTTCCCTCTTCCCTTACGCATCAGATTGGCAGCTAGATGGCGTTGACGATTTTCGGAATACTTCTGCACATTGCATATAAGGCGCACTGACAGAAGAGGCCTTGAGCTATGAGAAGAGCGCCCGAGGATCTTGAGGGCCAAGTGCCCATGCCGAACATAGCGATGGCCTCCCCGGCGATTTGGCGCCGTTGAGATGCGCCACGTCGGTGGGGGCAATAATTATAGGCCTTCCCTGAAACCTGACGGCCCCATCTAGCGGCTACTTGCCGGCATTGCAGCTGTCAGTGCTGATGATTTCTTGCACATACACAACGGGATAGATCCCAAAGGAGTACTGAAAAAAATCTAACTTAAAATGGATGGAGGAGGGCGGATGAAGTGTGAGAAATGTGCACTGATTGGGAGGAGCAGTGTTGGGAAAGGAGCAGGTCCACATTACCAAAGGACGTAAAACTTTACCTGTTTTATATATATATATATATATATATATATATATATTACACACATGCGCGTGCACGCGCACACACACACACACTTGTGTGTCTGTGTTAATGTGCTTAGATATATACACAGTATGAGTAACAGTCTCAGAACATCTGACTGGTTTATTCCAAACAGTACTTGTGTTATCCTGAGCCACACACCAGTCTAGGGGAAACAGGAGGTGATTTTCTTTAGTTCCTGCCTTACTTACCTCTCTCTGCTGCTCCTGCTAAACACTGAGCAGAACATGAGATACTTATGTAGTTCTTCAAGACAGACTCCTAAAGTCTTTGTAATAAATAACTTATATTTCCTTCACACAATAACTCTTATCCTCTTTAAGTGAATACAAGGGTGATGTGCTGCGAGCGGAGGGTGTGGTTTGTTGCTAAATGCTGGTACATGTGAGAGGACATCAGCTCCTGGGCATAGATATCATGTGAAAGGAGTATATCTAAGGAAGGAAATAGATATTGTCAAGGCGGACTCAGCAGGTTTTCCCTAAATACAGAGAGGAACATCCAGGCACTCCAACGTGGAGGTGCATGTGTAGGTGATATAAGATCTCATACAAACACCAGATCCTCCTTATGCTACTACTAGACAGTGACCCACTAACATGCAATCCTATTGACTGACTGGCTGCCCCTCCAAGCCCATAGAGAAACATATTACATTGCATGGTTTCATTAACAGTGTACAATGTACATATAGTTCATATAATCACTGATAACATTTAAGTACAATGTTATAAAAAAATATATATCCTGTACAATTTGGAAACCAGTTTACTCATTTCTCTCTACTGTTTTAACCAGGTGCAATAAACGTTTAACCATGTGTGTATAACTTTTTATTTTATCACTTTATTACCTACTCGTAACTTGACAGTCATAGATGACGGAATCATAGAATGTTATCTTGAATTGTCTGTGCTGTCTCTCTCTGTGCTGTCTCTTTCTCTCTGTGTTATGTGGAGAGTATGCTGTCTCTCTATGATGTCTGTCTGTCTCTGTGCTGTCTCTCTCTATGCTGTGTCTCTCTCTGAGGTTTGTAATGTGCTGTTATGCCACTTGCTGTGCTGTGGGGCCCTTGTGTTGTGTGGTGGGTTCTCTCTGACTCTTTGCTGTCTGTCTCTCTCCCTGTGTGCTGTCTGTGTTTTGTCTGTGTGCTGTCTCTCTCTCTCTTTGAGGTGTGTATTGGTGCCTGTTATGCCGCTTGCTATGGTGTGTGGTGGCCCTTGCTGTGTCGTGTGGTGAGTTCTCCCTCTCTTTGCTGCCTCTCTCTACTGTCTGTCTCTCTCTCTCTTTGTGCTGTTTGTCTGTGCGCTGTCTCTCTCTGTACTGTGTCTCTCTTTGTTGTCTCTCTCTTTGCTGTCTGTCTCTCTCTCTCTGTGCTGTCTATTTCTGTGTTGTCTCTCTCTCTCTCTTTGCTGTCTGTCTCTTTCTGTGCAGTCTCTCTCTCTGCTATATCTCTCTCTCTGTGGTCTCTCTCTTTTTGCTGTCTGTTTCTCTCTGTCCTGTCTCTCTCACCCTCTGTGTTCTGTCTCTCTCTGTGTCCTGTCTCTCTATTTGCTGTCTGTCTCCTCTCTTTGCTGGGTGTCTCTCTCTGTATTTGCGGTCTGTCTCTCTCACTTTGCTGTCTGTTTCTCTATCTCTGTGCTGTCTCTTTATCTATGTGCTCAGTCTCTCTCTCTCTCTCCGGTCTCTCTCTCCCTTTGTTGTCTCTTTCTCTCTATGCTGTGTTTCTCCCTCTCTCTTTGCTGTCTACCGTTCTCTTTGCTCTCTGTCTCTCTCTCTGTCATGTCTTTTTTTCTGTCATGTCTCTCTCTGTGTGCTCTGTGTGTGTCTCTCTTTGTCCTTGCTCTCTCTCTCTCTCTTTGCTGTCTTTCACTCTCTCTTTGCTGTGTCTCTCTCTTTCTCTCTCTTTGCTGTCTGTCTCTCTCTCTGAGATGCATAATGGCTGCTGCTATACCGGCTTTCAGTCCCCGTCCCTCGATGATGTCGTGGCCCTTCCCGCAATGACTTCATGGCAACTGTTAATTATTACTGTAGATGGTTTAAGAATAATTATCCTGTTAAATTATTTCTCGCATTTTATTTTTCTAAAGGGGTCGGGTTGGGTTAAATTGCACTGGGGGAGAGGGAAAAGGGGGTCAGGGACACATGAACGGAAAACTAGTATAACATTTGGGATGATCTAGTTGAGAAATAAGGTGGTAATGTTCTCTGAACATGTGGATTTTCAGAAAAAGTTTGAATATTTGAAGACTAGGGGAGAGTCTTACAGAGTGAGGTAGAGAGTTTCAAAGAATGGGACCTAATTTTGAGAAGTCCTGTAGGAGAGCATGTGAGGAGGTAATTGTGGAAGATGGGAGGTGCAAAACTTGGGAAGAGTAGAGAGGAGGGCTTGGGGTGTATTTGGAGACAAGAGTTGAGTTGTAGAGAAGTGTGGTGTAGTTGAGGGCTTTGTACACGAGGTTACTCTAAGCATACAGGTTGGACTGGAGTTGGGATAAACAGTTTAATGGAAGGCCAGTTAGGACAGAGGTACAATAGTCAAGGTGTGACATTATGAGAGCATAGATGTGTGTCTTAGCAGTGTCTTTGGTAAGTAAGGGGATGTTGGAGATGCTCCAGAGGTTGTGATGGCAGGATATTGTAGTGTGATTGAATGTGGGGGGAAGAAGAGTTCAGAGTCAAATGTGACACCAAGACATCTGACTTGAGACAAAGGAGTGATTTTTGCCTTTTCTATAGTAAGACACATTTCAGTTAAAATAGGAAAAATGTGGCTTTTTGAACATCTGCCTCTGTGCCATTTTAAGGCATGAGCTACAAGTAATCTATTAATATCAGGAACATCATAATCTCAATTTTTTAATGTAAACATAAATAATATATTTTTCTCTAATCAAAATCTCTATTTAAAGTTATATACAAATTCAGCATCGTTTGTGCAGTGTATAATACAGGTCAGTATATCCTTAAAATATGTTAGATTAAAACTGTTGGTATTATGTTTTATTATTTTTATTAATTGGTTACTTATTGAGATGTTTTGTAATCCCTAGTTTTAGCACAAGGCCATTGCAAATTGTACGGTAACACTGTCATCATGTCTGTGTTCTGTAAACAACTGGCTGCTACAGAGAAAGTTTGCACATAACATTGAACTGTCATTTTCCTGAGTTGTTTTGTCTGTTATTTATCAGACTCTGGGAAGTGGGTTGGTTTCAAATACTAAAATCTCCAATTACAGTAGACTCTTAGTTATCCGGCATCCATGGGGATTGGTATATGCCAGATAAATATAGTTTCTGTTTGTTTAAGCGTTACTATTAAAAGGAGCCTAGATTAGGTGCACATAGGATGCGCTGCTACGTATATTTATCAGTGAGGGCTGTTCTAGCAGCAGCAGCAGCTTTCATTCCTCACTTACACAGGTATGTTCGGCTGGAGGGTGTGGTGCTGAACCCGGGAAATGTAACCCAAACACTGCACTGGCTCAGTCACTCATGCCTGTCTGCTTCCAGATAACATTGAATTGCAGATGTACAGTGGATGAAATCTAGGTGCCTGTAAGCATTTTGTGGCATGACAACCTGGCTCCTGACATTTGCTGAGCTCTGTAAATGAATTCATTTTTTTCTGGTTGCTTGAGTTCTGGTTAACTGAGAGACTACTGTATGTAAAAAAAAAAAACCTTCCCTGAGTACCCTTCTTTTATCCCCTGCTGCTCCCTCCACTTGTAGATGAGATTAGAACCTCTCCTTCAGATCAGGTCTAGCAAGAAGTGCTGAAGTGACAAAATGGAACCTTCATAAACAGATTCTTCAGATTTTTTTTTGTTATTAGTAAGTACATTTAAAGGGTGAATTTTGTCTTGTGATAATGGGCTCTCTAAAGAATAGATAGGTGAGGCCTAATAAGGAAAAAACATCTTTATTAAACTTTTACTGTTCATTTAAACAATTAATTACTATTTTTAAATCATGTCCCAAGCAGTATGAGCCCCTTATCTGAATTATTTTTTGTCTCAGGAGTTGGAGCCACCCATCGGAGGATGCTCCCCAAGAAGTCACCTATAGGAGGATGCTCTCCAAACAGGCATATCGTACTTCCGGTATGATAGTGGGTGATGACTATAAAGTGTGGTAAACTACTCCCTTCTACTATTGTGCGTTTTGCACAGTACAGTCAAAAGGTTTTCAATTTGATACTTCCCCCTGGCAGCTTCCACTCCAAAGACAGTACATAATTCAGAGAGTGGAGCTCTCTGGAGCTTATACAGCATAGGGCATGATTTAAGAAGAATAATTAATTGTTTAATTACACAGCAAAAGTAAATAAAATTATTAAGTCATTCTTATTCTTTAGATAATCCTTTAACACTAAAGTGGTCCTTTAAAAAGGGTTTGCACAATATTATATGCAGGTATGGAGTGCCACCTATACCATGGCCATGCTCACAATGCCCTGAATCTCTAACAGTCCATAAATATTTAGGCAGCCATACTTCAGCAAAGTTGAACACTGCTGTATAGCAAATTAGGTAGCCGGCATGGGCCAAGTATCTGTAGCTTGCAGTCAAACTCAGAGACCTTGTTTAATTAAATGGTACAGCGACCTATCATGTGTCACTCATTAGTAGTGAATGTGACCATTGTCAGGTAATGTTACTATTTTCACAGGCTTTAGGCTTAGAATATTTACATTTATATGGTATTATCTTTTACCATCATAATCATTGCACATACAAACTAAATCAATTGAACATATTAAAATAATATTAATGATCAGTATATTCATGTTTAATACATGTAGGTCTGTATAAACAAAATATGCATGTCAACATTCTTAAATCAAAATATATCCAGTTTGGATTTTAATGACATATAGTTTCTGGCAAAGAGAGAATCTAAAAATACATCTGAATGTGTTAGCCAGAACAGCTTCCTTCCTTTCACATTAAGATGCAGATAAGGATTCTGGGTAATTATTACCAGTATAATGACAAGTGGACATATCACTAGCATTATATTCTGGGTATCAATTCCATAGAGCAATTGCCTGCTCGTAATTCCCTGAATGGGGGCACAGAACGCCTATGTATAGAACTATATCCCTGACAGTTAGCATGTCATTATGCAACACTTTTAATGGTACATGGAACACAATTTTATTTCATGCATTTCAAAGAACATGTTCTAAATATTACAAAAGTCACTTTTTTGCATGAAAACATTAAAGGCATATAGAAGTTTCATGGTTCAAGAAGGAAATTATTGAAAAATAAGGTAATTTATGTCTGTTGGCTCCATAGTCCTGCTCATATGTTCAAGTGTGCAGCAAACATCAGATTTTTCTTTACCCCAGAAAAAGGGGAGGCGCGTCTAGTGATTAGGAAAAGGCTACTGACAGAAGAAAGATAAATTGTGAGAGAAAGAGAGATGGGGGGAGGGAGAGAGCAAAAACAGAAAGGAGTGAGAAGATCTTTGAGAGAAATGATAGATCTCTCCATGACCCAGTGAGATCCTATAAGTGCATTCTGACTAATTACCACCCACTCCAATACCCCACCTTTAATTATTAAATAACGCCACTGGACACCAGTTTGGGAGTATAACAGGCCACAGCTTAATTTATTATTTTACATTTAACATCTTAAATACTAAGGGAGAAGGAGCCCGGCCAGTGGTAGTGACCTCACATCCTGAGCATGCGCCCAGGGCCCCAATCCTGTCTTTTTCTATGCCCCTGTGGTAAGGGGGAAAGGACTCCCTTCTTTACTTCCTGGGCCAGGCGCCACCCCCACCCACAGCCAAGGGATGAATAACACGGCTGTGACCCCCCACCCCCTCCAACAGCTAGGGCCCGCTGCACTCCCTCTCGGAACTCAAGCATCATCATCTCCAAACCTATATCAGTCAGGTGAACCCCATCTGGCAGAAAGAACAATTCGGCTTCCTTGTCCTCAAACTCCTTGTGCCGAAGTGCCACAAACCCCTGCTTTCTAATAAAACTGGACATTAATTTGTTAATCTTTTTGCGCACCCTGTCCAAGTTAGAAGGGTTCCTGGCACTTCTCCACAATATCCTTTTTAACATTTCCGACCAAATAATAAACACACACCACAACTTTATATCTACCCAACTCAAAAGGTCTTGTTTCATGTCCTTGACCATCTTTATTATTGGAACAGTCCCCAAATAGTTGCCACCAGCATGTATCAGGATAATGCCCAAATGGTGGGCAATTGAGTCCAGCAGCTCTCTTATCTGCGACCACCGTAAGCCTCGGACCCCGATCCACTGCATCTGCATGACCTCATCCGGAACACACAGCTTTTGATGCTTACTTGTACCTGCAGCGAACCGGTGAGCCCAGTGCACGTACGAGTATCCGATAATCCAAAGCTGTTTCTTCTGGCCTGAAATGACAAGGACAATATTACCATATGCTAGCCCCAGTTAAACCCTTGGGCCCTCATTCAATTGCAATTTGGCCAATTGAATAGGGCTCTAAATAAGCACATTACATATTTTTTTTTAAATACGTTTTTAGTTAGTAAGCATCTATCCAAAAGCAAGGTTTTCACTAACTAAAAACTTCTTTAAAAAAAATATGCTGTGTGCTTAATTAGAGCCCTATTCAATTGGCAAAATCACAATTGAATGAGGGCCCCGGTCTTTGGTCACACATAAGTAAAAAAAAGTCTGGACTTCCATCTACCAATCCTCTTGATCACTTCCTCCGGCAACCCTAGTCGAGCCGCCTTAGTGGCTACCCCTATCCTAAATGAGTGGGTACTGAATTCGGCCTGGTTAAAACCCAAACGCTGCAAGCCAGACTTCAGCACTCTGCAAAATTGGAAACAGGAGAGCTGTCACATTGAAGACAGACATCCACCAGCTGTAAGCCTCCTGATCCTGTCTTACTTGCCACCTCTAGTTTCCATATCCAGAATGCTCCGAAGAAGGCCAGTGAGAAGGCTGTGTGGAAAAGCAAGGATTCATAGGCCATGTTACAGACTTCACCCAGCACTGACGATATGCTCAGCAGCAAAGAAAATGTAATAGGGCGCCGCTTGTCATGACTGTGTTCACCTCTGAACACAACACGCCTGACCACAAATTCCTTGGTCAGGTCACTCAGCCCAGCTAGCTTAAACATGAAAGCCAGGGCCGCTACCTGACGCCTCACAAATGCCGCCGACTCTCCGACGTCCTTGCATCTGGTTAGGTGCCATAACAGAACACCCTCCATTCTCTCCTCTGTTTCAGCCCCTTCTGCCAATTCGACTAGCTTGTTCAATTTGCCCTAGACCTTCTTGTAGGCTTTCAACATGGTTGGAGCTAGAGATCTCCTAACCATCAAAGCTATCTCACTGAACCTGGCACCCACTTGTGCCGAGGAATATCATCTCCAAACCTCTGTGCCACAGTAAGGTTTGCTCCCAAATTGTCAAGGGGTCAGACCACCGCTGGCCTGAGGGAATCCCCTGCAACCCAAACCACACCGGCTGCACCAGCTGATGCGGCTGGCAGGCCAGAAGAAGGCTGTGTTAGCCCTCCACCTGCCCTCGCGTCTCGTGCTGCTGACGTGAGCATATCAAGTCATGCCGGGGACCCACCCCTTGACCATGCCTTACCCGCAAGGCCCAAGACCCAATGCCCAAGCTCTGGCTCTGAGATCTGTAAATTGTGTGTCTTCTGGAATTTCTTTCAACCTAGTCACCAGTTGGGTGTCACCCGCCAGTTATTCAGTTGATGGTTGCCCCCTGCCCAGTTGTCCCCATTGTCTCACCTGTGCCATGGGCGGTAGGCGTAGTCATCCTAGGCATCCGTCTATCCTGTCGGGGGACAGCTCCTGCCTCAGCCTGGAACTTTCCTCTCACTCTGAACCAGAGAATATGCAGTTGCACTGGCAGGATCTGCGGCTTTGTGAGAGTGACCTGTCCTTAGTTCTTCTTGCAGTGGACCTCCGAATCCTGGCGGTCCTCGCAGTACTGGTCAGTAAGGCAATGCCCATTTTGTCCGTGGACGCAACCCTGCCCGCTTGCTGCTCCTTCTCTCTCCCTTTTTGCATCCTGAACAATGGTCTCTTGGCAGCCAGAACTGCACCGTTAGTGCGCTGTCTGTTTAAGAGAGCAGTGTTAGTATTTTTTCCTGCTCACTGAGTAACCCTTCCACGGGCTGCAGTTCGGGATGTTATAGCCGTGTCAGGACTCCTAGCTTTTTTCTTAACCTTAGCGCCCATTGGGCGATTGTGTGGGGTGCCTCTAGGTGGCGTATCTGCTATAATCAGCTGGCTCAGAAGTGTAGTACAAGGTGTGGGCTTGCCATCCATACACATACCTATTGCACCTACTGACACAGCTCCTGGATTCAGCTGAAGTGCTGGCTATTGAACTGTGAAGTCAGCACTTTCTCCTTGTGTCTGGCATCTGTCTCTCTCAAGACTACCAGCACCTGGGTAGTGCTGTACAGTAGTCCTGTCAAAGGAGCTTGATGCCCCAGGGTCTCCCTGGCTAGCAGCTACCTCAGGCTGTACCCAGGTCATCCCTTGGGAAACATCAATGCCCCCGTTAGCTGTGGGTGACCCAAACTGTCCTCCAATCATTTTACCCCATAGCAGAGCACCTTTGACCTGACCATCTGCATGAGGCGTCCAATTGGGCTGCCTCTGCTGAGCTCATAATGATGTTATCGCTGCTATCTGTCTGGTACACCACTTTAGCGTAGTTAAATTGCCCACTAACCTTCCAGCACAATCTCACACTCACACACTCTCACACTCACACACTCCACACATACAGATACTCAGGATAACATAAGCCGTTCCTCCGTCTGAAAACTCTGCAATGTACTGCAGGCAGCTGCAGCCAGTTGTGTCCGCTCCTTAAGATGGCCAGCTGCGGCATCCTGCAGGCCACTACACGCCCAGCTCCATGTGACAGCCCTAGCCAATTACACTCCCCCAGGCTCCCCCAGGTCAAGGGGCACTTTGTGCAATGCCTCAGGAAGCCTAGGGCCGCCTACGTGCCCAACATTCAGTCCATTAGGTATTAAGGTTTGCATTCTCTGTATCCCTTTGGTCTAACCCTAATACAATTGCTTATAAACCTCTCTCCCTCTCCAGTGGTTTTCTATTTGTGCAAAATGTACAAAAATGTAATAAGCTGGGATCTTTTTAATATTTTTCTTTAAAAAGTTTAGACACAAAAGGTCACATTCAATTCCAGGCCTGTAACTCGATCGCAGACAGCTGATTGTCTGCAAGTGATTTGCGGGCTTCAGTTCCCCTTCGTTTGCGATGCTATTCAATTGCTCATGGTCGCAAATTGCGGTTTTGAAGCCAGCACTGTAAACCATGCACTGCTTAGAATCATGTAAGGGCGGGAACATGATCAATTAAGCAAGCCCGTAACCTTATTTTGAAACATCCAATAGGAAATGAGACTGTCTAACTTACGGCAGCAAGACATGGAGGTTACCTGTCATTCAATTAGGTTTGGGGGACCAATATGCAATCAGACTCGCAAAGCATAACATAAAATAAAGAATTATGAAAATGAATGCCAATACTGTTCTAGTCCATATGGGTGGCCTGATATGTATAAACTCATTGATACCCAAGATCTTTTATATAAAAATAATATTTATTTCCTGTTATTTCCTGCAGATTTTCGAACTTGAGACTGTTGCGCAATTAATTCTAATGTCTATCATCGCTTTCCCTGTTATTTACAGTGCAGGATTAATTTTATATTTGCATTTACAGTGCTATGAATTGGTCTTTAACCCCCCTGCGGATCCTCTCTAGCACATGGGTTTTCTCCTTCATTTGTGGTTTACGAGTGTGATTACGTTTGTGAGCTTGGGGAAATGTAGCAATTGAATAGCGATTTGCAATTTTAGCCCTGCAAAAGTGTACGATCAAAGGCTTATGAAGGCTGTAAGTTACGACTTGGACGGACACAAGTTTTTCAAGGCCGTAACTCGGAACCAGATCAGAGGCCGCAAAAAGACGCCAATTGAATAGCAAAGTTGCTACCAGATCTCTAAATCGGCCAATTGAATGTGGCTCAAACATTTTTCATATCCCATCTGAATGTTCCCTAATTCTAGTTTTTACATTTCTTCTAATACAGACCAAGATACAAGGAAGCCACATGAAATATATCACATTAATACTGTTATAAGTAAAAAAAAGATTGTCATACATTTTCCTTAGTTACCGAAGATTGAAAATCCTGTTCAATTTTATGCTGCCCTTGACCACTTTACGGTTGTGTGCCCCAAGCCCTAGTTAATATTATTCCTCCATCACAAAATTACCACACACAAATATTTGAAAAAGTGTGTGTTTAAGTGTGTAACGGATCTACTGGCACCCCGATGGGGTACCTCCGTTGATGGACGCGTCATAGTTTGCGTCGAGGCCTACAAGCACCGCACCGGACACCACCACAGACTCCACAACCGCCGTAGCTTAAAGCTCCCAGGGAGTATGCAGCGCATAGCAATCCCCAGTAGGATATAGCGATCCCCTCCAATAACGAGACAAGGCTATGTTTTGAAGGGTCAAGTAGTGAACTGACTTTATTTTGTTGTGCAGAAATATTTATACACAGTGATGGGTTCCGTTATATATGATATGACAGAAACATCAATTCAAATAAACATGTTTTCTGCATTTCCATAGCACTTCTTCAGTACTTACTTGAGTTAGTCTTCTGTCGCTAGAAATGTGCAGAAATGCATCACTGGCACATTAAAGTATGAAAACTCTATTAGAAACTTTTATTTTTATGAAAATGACAAGCATACTCCTCGCACACTACTCGATCTATAATTGTATTGCCTTTGTTTTAATAAATCAGTGAGTGATCCCCATATTTACACTTAGACCAAGGCTCCCAATCTGCCTGAATATAATCTTGTCTGTATTCAGTCTGCTGTAGATAAACTCTATATGTATTTCTGTAGTTAATTTGAAAACATTTGTTATTGGTCAGTGTCTGTGCTTTCTGATCTTGTCCCTTAGCTTGGGTGACTAGACTTCCACGTTTTCAGGGGACAGCCCTCTGATTTAGCACTTTGTCCCCAGGTGAAATTTGGCCTAAGAAATGTCAGAATAACCAGGAAGGATTGTTATTAGATAATCGCTGATAGAAATGTAACTTGAGTGTATGTGAAGGTCTAATGGAAACTTCAATGTAAGGTCACTGTAAGAAGATATCGTTTTTAAATAACACTCTATTGATAATTATTCAGTCGATAACATTCAATTGATAAATAATTTTTAACATACCATGGGCTTGATTACATTGCTCCCATATATAATCATACAAGTAAAAATCCCATGTTGGAACTAATATAGTTATTACATGCTGCTTGTATCTAACACTTATGTGTAAACTCTTACTAGAGATTACAACAAGTCAACTGTCCCCTGTTCTACATGTGGTTGTAGCTAGTGTGATTAAATGACTGCCATATGAAATCTAACAAACGCTATTTGTTCTCAAAGAGAGCTGCCAGAGCTTGTAGTTAGTCTAAGAATTATGTGTATATTCAACCACAAAAGAAGGCTTTCGAATGCTCTGCCAAGGGACAATCAAATAAATTACAATATAAATTCAAAATATGTGCTCACACTATTAAACACTGACACCCAACTAATGCTAAGTGACACCTGTTTAATGTAGAATCCCAGTGGTAACCACCCACCTGCTCTAAAAATACATTTACAATCTCACCAACAATAATCCTGTTATAGCAGATCCCACCCCTCCAGAGAAGACAGTCAACATGTATGGGTGTCCTTGATCTACATGGATGGATAGATATCCCAATTGGTTGAAAGTGCCTTCCAGAGGTACGAGTTGAATCAGACAATGCCAAGAAAAAATTCCCCAGACTATAATGGTGCCACCACCAGATTGTGTTCTTGTTGAGTGTTTGCGCTCAGAATTTTCATTACTGTAACACCAGAAAACATCACTGATCTGAGAAGGCAACCCTTTGCCAATCAGAAGAGGTGCAATTTCGATACTGCCGTGCAAATTGAAGCCATTTCTGACAATGAACCCTCGTCAGCTTGGATGCAGTGACCAGTTGTTTCCTTTCCTGACATTTTAAACGCACATCTGGGAGGCCACTGGTTAGTTTGGATGGTGAGTTGCTCAAATTTAGTGTGTCAGTTGGCTATCACACACCTTCACAGCTGACGTTCACCTCTGACATCAGTGGCATGTGGTGCTCTGCAGTTTCGACAATATTTATCCGCAATGGTGCTGTTTGTCCAGTCATGGGACATTTTCACCACAACAACACAAAAAACAGTTAACAAACTGCACTGTTTCGGAAATACTGCCATACTTGGTGCAAAAATCTAATAACTATCCCCTTGTCAAAGTCAGATAATTTGCACATTTTTCCCATGATAGCGATGATTGATATGTTTGCAGAATGCCTACTTGTCACCTTATATACTCACCAAGCCAGCTCACAACACGTGCCATATTTCATTGGCTAAGCACTGCTGAAGGCAAAAATAGGCAGTGGTCATGTTTGATAATGGCTAGGATTGAAGAGCGAGGCATTTGTGGGCACATTTGCGCGTACCAGCTCAGCTTCCCAGAATGCAGTGTAATAACTGTTTTTCTCGGAACTCTGAGCTGGAAGCAGGTTGTTTAACTTGCTTTAGACATTCAAATGTGAACACAGATGTAGTATTTATTTACTGTACTACTGTACGGTGGAGGGATCTATCGCTCTTTTGCCCACCATATTATAAATGATTGTTGTGGTGAACTACCTACTCATAAGGCCCACAACACAAGCTGGGATCCTGCCCCACGCTGATGATAGCCAGTAAGCTTTGCATTAAAGCTGTGTCATCCAGCAGGCATAAACTTAAAGGAAGCCATGTTTGATAATGGCTATGGATTAAAGAACGAGGCATTTGTGGGCACATTTGCATGTCCCGGCTTAGCTTCCCAGAATGCAGTATAATAACTGTTTTTCTTGGAATTCTGAGCTGGAAGCAGGTTTTTTAACTTGTTTTAGACATTCAAATGTGAACACAGATGTACTATTTATTTACTATATATATATATATATATATATATATATATATATATATATATATATATATATATATATATATATATATATATATATATATATATATATATATTATGTGTGTGTATGTGTATATATATGTGCATTTATATATACAGAATATATACAGTATACTGTATGTATGTTAGAGTGATTTGCAGTACGCCCACAAAAACATTTTGCACCAGGGTCCTCCATTCACTGGCTCCGCCAATGGGTAGAATAGTCTCACAGCAGATGTTAACAGATTAAATAAATCAGAAAGATATTTGAGATAAATCTAAGATTATCTATACAGGGTTAATAACAAAAGTTAAATAAGGGCTGGGATTTTATAGAGCATAAAGAAATAGGGAGATAGCATTGGTCATAAATTTGTAACTTGATTCATTGACCTTGTTTTAGTAAATCCCACAATGACCTATCAAGTGTCATTCACCTGTAGTGAATGTGACTATTGTCAGTTAATGTCACTAGTTTTTAGCATTACTGTTTTCTTAGGCTTCAGGCTCAGAATATTTACATTTAAATAACATTATTTTTACGGCCAGAATAACTGCTGGAAATATACATACACACTAAACTGATGAACAATTAGATATTAGATATATTAATCACCAGTACAATGAAGCCTAATACCTGTTAGTTTACTAAAAAACAATAATTTGAAAACAAGTCTTCATTAAATAAATGTTGGCATACTTACATATATATTGCAGTTTGGTTTCTTTGCAAATGAAGTACAGTCAATGCCAAAGACAGAGAATCCAAAAATACTTCTTCACCTGTTAGCCAGACCCGCTTCCTTCCATTATCATTTAAATGAAGATAAGGATTCTGGGTAATTATATGCAGTATAATACCAAACAGGCATATAACTAGCATTTTATTCTCTCAATTCCCTGGAGCTTATACCTGCAGCGACATCTCAAGTCTTGGACAGGGAAGATATGGTTGGAGATTCACAAATAATTGTAGATATATTATTTTAAAGGAGTAAAAACCTTTTCCTTTTTTCTGGTCTTTTTTTGCTGTGTATGCGAGTGAGAATGTACGTGCATGGCAAAAAGTTGCGGAGGTTAGTTGATACTGCAATCATGATTATGGTAAGCCTATATATTCTGTACTAGGAAATGTTTTAGTTAATCGCTCATGTAATATATACTACTACTAGTATAGCATGGACTCAACACAGAAGAACAGATGTAGTACCAAACAAAAGTGCACAAGGGCAACTAAACAAGTAATATGCATAATAGGAACAAATCTAGGTCATGCACGGATCCAATAGGCTATACTTGTTCTTGTTGATACTGCACATGCAGACCAGACTTAAAGGTAAACAAATGACATGCTAAATATTGTATAATATAAAACAATAGTTATTAAAATGCCTTTTATACAGATGGCTCTACTACTCCAAAGCATTTTTTTTTACTTTGATATTTCCGATCTTTTCTTATACCCTCACTGTTTCCCTTTTTTGTTTCCCTTTTCCCATCTCCACCTTCCATAATATATGATCTCCTAGGGCCTCATTCAATTGCAATTTGGCCAATTGAATAGGGCTCTAAATAAGCATATAACATATATTTTTTTAAGAAGTTTTTAGTTAGTAAGCATCTATCCAAAAGCAAGGTTTTCACTAACTAAAAACTTATTTAAAAAAAATATGCTATGTGCTTATTTAGACCCCTTTTCAATTGGCCAAATCGCAATTGAATAAGGGCCCGAGTGTTTACACTTATATCACAGGCCCAATTCTACACCAGCTGACGTGACAACATGTATTCAGATCTAAAATATAATAAAACTAGCGACTTGCCCGTCAAAAATATGACGGGGCAATAAAATTGTAAGGCAAGTAATCCTGTTTGCCACAGACATACATTTTTTTTGTTGGTCTGAGATCTTTTGGCGCTCATTGCGAGCCTCGTGCTGAGTGCCTTTGTGAGGCACGCAGTGAATGGCTTTTGTGTTTTTGCGATAGTGTTTTTTTTTTGTCTATATGTATTTTTGTATGCTAATTAAATAATTAAAAAAATAATAAATGAATATACTTTACCTATTTGGAAGTAATATATGCAGGAAGCATTGTGCTGAAGAGCTGACAATCTGTTTTGATGTTCCTGCAGCATACAATGTCGGTTTGCACTGTTGTGGAGCTAAGGTTTAAGTCTCAGCAATGTGTGCAGTGTGTAGTGTAAATAGGCTGTGTGCGTGAGGGGAAGCCGTTAGTGTAGCTGTGTACTTTCGCATTGTGCAAGTTAGTGTTGTAAAATGGCGGCAAATGTGTATGTGGTACGCGGGTGTGGATGATTTAGCGTCCTTGCTAAGAGTGTATCTTGTACCTCGTACAGCTTTTTTGAAAAGCCGTATGTGCTTGGTGGTGTTTTGTGGGTTTAGGTCCTGTAGACTTGTTTTCGTTTTTTTTCAGTGGCCATTTTTTCTCTCGCTTAGGGGATTTTTTGTGTGTGTAAACTCGGAATTTGGATTCAAATTGAGGTGTAACTTCACTTACAGAGGTCCTGGGTGGCCCCCCCTTGCTGTAGGTAAGCTTTTTATGTATTTTTTGTGTGTATTTATTGTGTTTTTAATGTTTTCAGGTGCGCACGGTTCTGCCGTTAAGGTCTTTCCGCGGCTCGTATTTTTTTAGGCTAAGTCCGTATTTAGTGATTGCGTGTTAGAGCTATTATTGTTAAAGTGCCGCTTGTGTGGGTTTTTCTAACCGCGTGTGAGGCGCCGTAGAGCCGCCACCTCCACCTCAGTTCTTGCGAGCTCGCTTCACAAAGCATCATGACGATTCGTAGTTTGACAACTATTATATGTGATAAATATTAAAGATTTAACAACTAATTCCTAGATGATTCTCAATGAGTTGCAGTTGCAGTCTTCTTAAAATGTTCACATTTTCTTGTGTTTTTCTGTAGCTTCCAGTATCTCAATAACAAATGAATGTTTAGTTAGATATTACATTACATTTTACAAACAATAGATAGACACATTGGTACGATTGGTACATCGGGCGATCCTCTCCCCTCATGTACTTTTGGTTGTCTGAGCACCTTCGGCGCTCATTGCAAGCCCTGCACTGAGCGCCTTTGGCGCTCATTGCAAGCCTCTCCCCTTGTGTACTTTTGCTCCTCTGAGCACTCTCTGCGCTCATCGCGTGTCTCGCAATGAGTGCCTTCGGCGCTCATTGCAAGCCTCTCCCCTGTTATTTTTTTTTATATAACTATATTTTTTTATAATAATTAATGAATTAATTAAATACAAATTAATATACTTTACCTATTTCTAATGAATATATTCAGGAATGAATATGCTGAAGAGCTAACAATCGCTGTTGTTTTTCTGCAGCATACAATGCATTTGGACTGTTGGTGACCTGAGGAGAAAGTGTCAGCGTATGTGGCAAGTGTGCAGTGTAAATAGGCTTCGTGCGCGAGGCTAAGTCGTTTGTTTAGTTGTGTGCCTAAGTGGTACGGTGTCGTAGGGATCACTGCGCGCAGATGTCTTGTGCGCTATTTTTGGGCGTGCTTTTGTGTACACGCGCATGCGTCGGCCCGCATTTGTTGTGCGCCTGAAAGTCGTGCTACCGTCTATCACACACTCTTTCTGTTTTCCTACATTATCCTCAGCAGTGCCCTTTCACTAGCTGTCCTATCCTTTCTTGTACTCTCCCCAGGGTCTACTTCATTTCTTCTCTTCTATGGCAGCATTCCCCAAATACATCCTGTGTGTATACTCTAAACTGCAAATTGAAATGCTTGACTTTTTTCCACAAAACTGCAATAGACACAGTATTATTAACTAAAATAGTACTAGTGACTACATCTCCCAACTGTTCTTCTTTATTTCTTCTGGTCCCCAATCTTCAGCAGAAATATCTATATTACTCTAATGTGCACATATTAAGTATATATATATATATATATATATATATATATATATATATATATATATATATATGCACATATTAAGTGTATATATATATATATATATATATATATATATATATATATTAGTCAATTGACGGGATAATATTTAATATGTCTCTTCCCCCCTCTCCCTCCCCTGTGTCTCCTTCCTCCCCTCCCCTGTGTTTCCCCCCTATGTCTCTTTCCCCCCTCCCCTGTGTCTTTTCCCCCTCCTCCCTCCCCTGTGTCTCTTTCCCTACCTCTCCCTATCCTGTTTCGCTTTCCCCTCCCCCCTCCTTCCCCTGTCTCTATTTCCCCATTCCTCCCCTGTGTCTCTTTCCCTCCTCCTCCCTCCCTCCACTGTGTCTCTTTCCCCTCCTCCCTCCCTCTACCGTGTCTCTTTCACCTCCTCCCCCCACCCCCCAGCACGCAATGCTCGCCTCCCCTCCTTCCCTCCACCCCAAGTCTCTCTCCCCCATGTTTCGCTCCCACTCTCTCCTGTCTCTCCCGTCTGCCCCATACCTCTCTCCCACCCTCTCCCCTGTCTCTCTCTCTCCCCTGTCTCTCTCGCCCACCCTCTCCCCTGTCTCTTTTCCCCTTTCTCTCTCCCACCCTCTCCCTTGTCTCTATCCCCCCTTCTCCCCATGTCTCTTCTCCCCCCATGTATCTCTCCCACCCTCTCCCCTGTCTCTCCTCCCTTGAAGAGCGTAATGCGCATGTGCCATGCACAGCTCACGCCTCGTGTTGCTCATTGGGTGCAATGCGCATGTGCGGCTTACGCCACACATGCGCTCATCACTTCGCGCATGCGCCATTTACATAGTGTGTAACCTCTCGCCACCAAGAGAAGCTAAGAAATCATCAGCATTTGCTAATTCTTAGTATTATAATATTTGGCAAATAAACAAACTGAAATATTAGTTTAGAGAAGTAAAACTGGTGAATACTAGGAAGAGGATCTGAAAGTTACTTATCCATGGCTAATATTTGCAAAAGGTAATGGGGAAGTTAGGCTAGTGAATACTGAGAAAGTTTCTGACCTGTCAGTCAAAGCTCTGTCTTTTCTATGAGTAATTATTACTGTATGTCAGTTGACTAAAATATATAACAAAATGCACTTATTATTCCAAGATACTATTTTTATTTATTAAAATTGTGTAATCATTTTAGTTCACCTTCAAAACAGATATTGTCAATGCAAATGTTATATAGTAAAGTTTCATAATGCAATGTTTTTTTTTTGTGTTTAAATAGCATAATGGAGAGGAGGTCTTGCCAAAAGAAAAACAAGATGAATCTGCCTGACAAGCTCTTTTTGAAGTGTGTGTCACTGCTTGTGTATGATAAGAAGGGAAGGCCTTAAAGAAGATCTATGTAAATGTACGTTTCTTTTATGTTAAACAGCACTCCCAAAGAAGATTAAATATGTAAAAATGATGGACCTTGCTTAGTCTTCCAATTACTTCTTCATGCTTCAGCAGAAGCAATAATGTGTTCTCTGTTTCTGTCACTGACACTTAGAATTCTGTGTTGTTCAATCCAATTGGGTGAAAAGGTCAAGTCCCAGCCCAAGAGCTAATCAAACTACACCCGCCTCTCTAAACCATGGCAGTTACATTCATTTTCTATGTTTTTCAGCAACTCATGTACAGTCTTGTAGCAATATAAGGCAGGTGCTATTACTTTTACACGTGTATTTGAACTGTACTGTTTTTCAGTACATCAAGGGAAATCATTTAAAACTATTAACACTAACAAGTCATTTATTAATTGAATTATATTGAAATTGCATTTTCTTACAGATTTATACTGAGATTTTCAGTGAGATCTGTAATGTTTGCCTGTCAGTCAGCTTTTAGGGATCACCCATCAAAACGCGTGTGTTGTTTTCAGTACAGTTGAGTGCTTATTTAGACTACAGCTCTAGGGTTCAGTCTGTTGCTGGATGCACAATGATTGCCGCTTCCCTTTAACACAGTCAATGACAATAGTGTTCAGTTCAATTTGTGGTCATCAGAATCAAGTATCCAAATGGGTCTGTTTCATGGAAAAGAATGAAGTGTAGATTTGCCTGACTGCTACCAAGAGAGAGCTCAACTACCTCCGGCAGCCGCTGTGGATAATTATTTACATTATATTTCATGTCAAATTGTTGCGTCTGTGAGAACAACTGTTTAAATTAATTAAAATATTAATGTATGCTACAAAAAAACATTACATCTATTATATCCCATCTGTTACATGTTCTGCCTATTTATATTAATTCTCCTAAGTAGACTCCAACGCTAGGCACTATCTAGCAAGAGTCGTCTGCAGAGATCAAATGGATACTTTTGTATTAAGTAAATATGTTGCTAATCTTTTAAAGTAGCTAGAAATGAGAATAAAAATTCTAGTGAGTACTACACTTTATTTTACCAATTAATTGCACAAATGTATCAATCTATATTATACATGTGTGTTAAGTTAAACTGCACCCAAAATCAAGTTGTGCTTTAGGTTATTCTTAAAGTTAGAAAAATCTGCTAAACAATGTATTTGCCATTTTTTTCTAAAGTGAATCAGCCCTGAGAAATCCAGTATTATTTGGGGTGCATGTTTATGCAAATGTGCAATTCCTGAATACCAAATAGATTGTGTGCTGATTACAATTATATTACGCTTGCCTGTCCCTGTGGTTGCTAAATCATTGATCCCCAATTTTGTCACTCCCCCACCCTTATCAGGTTCTCTAAAAAGTCAATAAGCATATTGTGCCAGACATTCGCTGCAAAAATAAATGTATTACTCAGGATTTTTTTTACTGGTGAGAAAAAGGCTAGTACAGGCAGTGAGAGGCAGAACTAATATAATGATTGACAGCTCCTGCATGTGAGTGTGCACTGAGGAGCAGGGTGGTGCAGACACTGTGAACTTGCCCATGAGCTCTCATGCCCAGTTTGTTACTATTGTGTAGCACATTACTTCATTGCGGCCCTCGCCTGTCCTCCTGGGCCTATTGGGGGCGCTCATTGCAAGCCTCTCCCCCCTCTACCTGCTGGGCCTTGCAATGAGTGCCTTCAGCGCTCATCGCGGGCCCCGCAATGAGCGCACGTGCAAGCCTGTAACTTTTCCGAGCGTTACACATAAACTCGCAATTACTACAACTATATTTTTGATTGATAATGCAACTTTGAATAAATGCTGCAAATTTCCACCCAAAATAATTTGGTTATACATAATAACTTATGTATTTGGTGAGCAGAACTTTATTCACCTCCTTGTAGCTAATGTTTACTCTGAAAGAAAGTCCTCCTATTAATCTTACTCAGCCACTCTAACTATAAATACTGACTAAGGGTATAGCAGTTATATTAGTATGCGCCTAGTAAAGCACACTGTGCAGACAGGAGACAGGAAGTAACATCTATAGAAAGTGATGATTTTTAATATTCTGACATCTAGCACCCACTTTTTTAAATTGCAAATGTAGACAATTCACTTGGGATATATATTTTCAGTGGGGGATCAGAGAACTAATTTCCTTATGCTTCTAACTAACCCCAATGTTCCTGTTCTCTTACCAGCATCAGGCGACATTGGTGGTATAAAGCCTCTCCACTATGGGTGTGACCTTAGGAGACAGCTGTGTAACTGGGCACACTACATGAAAGAGAACAGGAAGAAAGAGTGAGGTTTTAGAAGATAAGAATCTTTTCTTAGGTTCCTTAGAAGAATGTGTGGTGTAAATGTTATATCACAATTGCATCAGGGAAGATACAATTAATTCATGTAGTTAAAAAAAAATGTCCCTTTAAGCATGAGTATTGTATGTCTCTGTGAGTGCAAGCATTTTGTGCTATTTAAAGGATGGGGTGGGCTAAGGGGTTAGAAAAGAGAACTAATGAAATTATCATAAATATTGCCCATTTTTGTTTCCGCCTTGATGTACTCTTTAATTATAAAACTCCAACAGAGTTCTCAGAGTTACATACAAGTGACAGGAGTCCACTATCCACTATAATAGTTATTAGCTTGTGAGTAACACCTGCTAGATGCTTTTTGCACAGGTGTTACTCAAAAGCTACTATCCCTAAAGATAGGAAAATCGCATAACTGCGCAGTTGTGCCATCTTCGTGCAGTAACAACTGTCTATGCACAAATAAATCACGCATGTGCAGCTGCGCCGTCTTTGCGCAGAAACAACAATTACGAGAAAGGAGGGAGAGAGAGAGAGATGAGGGAGAGAGAGAGATGAGGGAGAAAGAGAGAGGAGGGAAGGAGGCAGAGAGGGAGGGACAGAGAGAGGGAGGGAGGGGGAGAGAGAAGAGGGAGAGAGAGAGGAGGGAGGGAGGCAGAGAGAGAGGGAGGGAGGCAGAGAGAGAGGGAGGGAAGCAGAGAGAGAGGGAGGGAAGCAGAGAGAGAGGCAAAGAGAGGGAGGAAGGCAGAGAGAGATGAAGAGGGAGGGAGAGAGAGAGACGGAGAGCACACAGAATGCAGAGAGAGGGCACAAAGAGAGACAGAGAGCACAGAGAGAGAGGACACACACATAAATATAGGGCACAGAGAGAGACAGAGGGCGCACACACAGAGAGAGGGCGCACAGAGAGAGAGAGGGTGCACAGAGAGAGAGAGGGCGCACACAGAGAGAAAGAGAGGGTGCACAGAGAGATAGTGGTGCACAGAGAGAAAGAGGGTGCATGAAGAGGACGCACAGAGAGAGGGAGGTGGCGTATAGAAAGAGGGAGAGGGCAAATGGAGAGACAGTACAGGCAATTGAACATAACATATGATACCATCATTTATGACAAGTAAGTTACTAGTTGTAAAAACAATTCTAATTATATTAAACATACAGAATTCAAAAAGTTTACATGCCAGTACCAAACTATATATATATTTATATATATATATATATATATATATATATATATATAATGATATTTATTTATAAGTCTAAATATAAGTACCTGTCTTATAAGCACCTGCCTGCATAAAAGAAAAAAACGGGTACCAGCTGCAGATTAGCAGAACAGTAAACAGAAACAAATAAATAATTGCAAGAACAGGATATACTCAGATACAAAGAAAATGAATAACTATAATAAAAGTAGCAAAATATAAAGCAGTTTCAAATGAGCATGATGCCTTTAATTGAAATGTCTGATGTTTTGTTTAAAGGTTAAGTGACATGGTTGCTACCATAATGAGACAACACCTACATCGATCGAAGAAAGAAGAATATATATATAGTTTAAAGAAGACTAGGGCCTGTATTAACTAAAGGTTGAACTTGTAACAAGAACACTGAGAGCCAGGGCATTCTTAAAGATACTGTATACAGTAAGTCAGGAAGTAAGCTTTCCTTTATTTTCTAAGGCATGAGTTCAATTTTCCTCATCAACCACTCACTTTCAGGTCAAGTCATTATCTTCTTGTCTTGGTGATAATTTTGTGTATATTGGGAGCGTTTGGAAATGTAGTTACATATAAAAATGTACAATCAAAAACCTCTTATACTAACCAAGTTAAATGAGCCAGACCAAGCAATCTGTCTAGGTTATTCTAGCAAGATGCCAGTGCCATAATAATAACAATAATCTTGCATCAATACATCTAAGGCATACTTCCTATAGTCATATGTGATTGGGTGTTTGGTAAACTGGGGAGTAAGCTGTGGGGGCGTGAAGGTTTCAATTACGGGTGCTGTAATGATTATGAAGAAAATGGAAAACGGAGGTCATCCACGGAAAAATTAAGCATCAGTAGAGAGAAAGAGGTAAAAATGGATATTAAGAAGAAGGCGGTGGAAACAATAAAGATTTACATAAGAAGGATAGGAATTCTGTCAGGGTGTAATCATAGAGATTCTTAGGGAAGACGGTGGTGCAAAATGGGGGCACCTACTGTCAGAAATGTAGAAACAGCTACAAAACTGAAATAAGCTTCAAATGGAAAAACAAGTTTTTACATATTTTCTGTTTGCTTAAACTTTTCTACGTGATGGTGCAGAGAAGTTTTATTGACATCAGTGGCCCTTTAACTCCCATACTCATGCTGCCTAGCTCCACTTGAAAAGAGAAAATCATCATAACGTCTCGACACTTTGTACAGTGCCAGTGCGCTTCATTAAGACAATTTAGTCTTGTGGAAGTAACAATGGATTACATGACACATCTCTCCCATTGGGCAACCAGCAGTGACATAATGTTATTTCTGATTTCAAGCTTTCTCTGATACATGAGCTGACCTTTATGACTAGTTTTTGCTGAATGTCAGGCTCCAGCCTGCTGGCGCTTCACAAATGCTTCAAGGCAAAAGGATGCAGGAGAGATTTTTCTCAATTGTAATGTGCAGGGACGTCAAGTAAGTATGTAAAATGTACATGGAAAGCACTGGCTAACCAAAGCATAGGAAATATTACATTGTAATATGTGCGCAAAAGGATATTTTTGATTTACACACAAGGATAGAGTATATTGGTATACGGTAGCTAAAATATTTGAAGACTTCAGACACCACATTCCGTTAGATTATAAATTTGTGAATTCTCAATCTTGTAAGGTGCTTTGAAAAAAATGTTAAACTCAAATACAGGGCATTCCACTTTTTGCATTGTGTTTAATACTGTATTTGTTTGTATCTCTGTTCCCCTCTGTATATCGCTATGGAATATGTTGCAAATATTGAATAATAATAATAATAATAATAATAATAATAATAATAAAAAAAAATGGAGAGTTTCTGGTAAGGTATTGTAGCATCTCTTCTTTGTCAGTATTGCTGGATTCTTAATGATAATGACAACATAGCAGAGTGAGACCCTCATTTTCACCAGTGTATAGTGCTCTGCTTCTATCTAATAAAGATTGTGGGTTCACTTAGTTGACAACATTAAGCTTATATACATGTATATAAATTATGTATCTAATATTATTTTGTAATTTAATGTAAATAAACATATACCTGTCAGGATCCTGGGTATCACTTTCTGCCACTAACATGTAGTCATCTCTGGTCAACTTGTCTATAATCTGCACCATTCCAGTTCAAAGTGTCAACTTCAACCAGGAAGTTGACATCCCAGGGAGACATATGATTTGCTTTGGAAATGTGTCCCAACCAAATACAACAGGCATTATTGAGTGACCCAGTGACCACTACACCAAAGTGACACAATCTGCATCATTCCTGGAACAAAGTACCCACTCCTGCATTCAGTCTCACCATAAATGCATCAGTATGGAGTTCCTATATTATTGTAAGGTTATAGCCCACAAACTAAATTAGAATAATAGCCCCATGGATCATTGTGTGTATCACAACAAAATGGGGCAAGTTCTTGAAGAGAGGGGAGTACCAGATCATCTCAACCACTTCCTGAGGAATGTGGACCAAGAACCCACGATCAGAATCGAACATGGAACAACCGAATGGTTCAAGATCGGGAAAGGAATACGACAAGGTTGTATATTGTCACCTTATTTATTTAACTTATCTGTGAAGTACATCATGCATAAGGCCAGACTGGAGGAATCCAAAGCCGGAATTAATATTGCTGGAAGAAATATCAACAACATCAGATAAGCGGATGGCTGAAAATGAGGAGAAACTGAAGGACCTATTGTTGAATGTAAAAGAAGAGAGTGAAAAAGCTGGCCTGCTACGCAATGTTAAAAAGATGAAGATGATGGCATACAGCAATCTCAGTTCCTGGCAAATAAACGGGGAAGAAGAGGGAGCAGTGACAGATTTTTCTTTTTTGGGGGGATCCGAGATTTCTTCAGATTTTGTAGCCATGAAATTAAAATATGTTTTTTTTTCTGGGAAGGAAAGCCATAGCAAGTTTGAACAAGCTAGTAAAAGGTAAAGATATTACCTTATCAATTAAGGTCCGCATAGTTAGATCTATGGTATTACCAGTAGTAACATACGGATGTGAGAGCTGTACCATAAAGAAGTCTGAGCGCTGTAGAATTGACTCGTTTGAATTGTGATATTGGAGAAAACTGCTTAGAGTTCATTGGACTGCAAGAAGATCCAATAAATTAGTACTTCAGGAAATCAAGACAAACTGGTTACTGGAAGGTATGATCATGAGAAAACAGGATTCCTTAGACTCTGTTGCTGGGAATGATTGAAAGCACATGAAGAAGGGTATGACTGAGAGGGAGATGGATAGATGAAGTCACTGAAGCAATGAATAATGAGCTTGATGGAGCTCAGAGGAGCAGTGATTGACAGTTGTGCCTGTCGTGCTGCTGTTCATAGGGTCATGGAGAGTCGGATTTGACAGAATGACTACACAACATCAAATAGCTGCATATAGAGAAATATCATAAGCTGCTGGTTCATTATAATGTTAACCATACATGAGGTAAGAAAGTAGTAAAAAGATAGCAATAGATTTGTGAATAAAGCTAGGCTCCCTTTACCTGGAACATCTTCTCGCTTAAAGGACTTTGTAATTCTTCCCCACCATGGAATCAATAAACATGGTCATTAAATATAGAATATCCATTTACTATAGAATGGAAAAAAAAACATTATTTAGATCCAGGCCACATTTTCAGGATATCTTGCTGGAATACAGATGGATTTATCACTAGCTCAATCATTTCGTTATACTTACCTATAACAAAGGGATATCCTGAAAATGTGACCTAGATCCAGGATAACTTAAACTCACCTTAATGTCTAATTGTTTCTTCTGCCTACTGCTCATACCCATTTATATTGAGAGTATCAGGTTGATTTTCAGGTGGTTGTTCGCAAGTCATATCTGGGAATCTGGGAATTTTTTCTCCATTATATTCTACTAGAAAGTGTTGAAATGATGTTTGTCACACAATGTGAGTTTACTGTGTGCCTCAACTATATAGACCCCTCTAACACAGTAATGAACGCATGTAATAACACTATAAGTGCCATTAGGGTCATCCAGGACTCTCATGACCCAAAGTGTAAGCACTACACCATTTTAACCCGGTCACTTATGGGGGTCTATCCAGACCCTCATAAGCCTCTATTTAACCCCATCAGTCCCATAAGGGTATATTATGACCATTATGGGCCTGTTACAACATAACATTAACCACATAAGTGCCATGACGGTCTTCAAGGACCATCATGACACTAAGTATAAACACTACACTGCACTATACCCCCTATAAAACATTAAATATCAACTAAACACCCTCTACACTAACCTATTAACACATACACTACACTACCTACCCCCTAATAACCACTGTAATTACAGAAATAAAAAAAACTAAAGTCATCAAAAATCTACATTACATAAAATAAAAAACCTTAATCACAAACAAAATGTACATTACAAAAAAAAAAACTAAGTCACAAAAAATAAAAAAAGGAACATTACAGATAATAAAAAAATACATTGCAAACCCCCCACAGAAAAAAAAAATATTACACACCTGAAAAGGAAATACATATAATACATACAGTACAATACATACAATACAATTAAATACAATACAAATAAATACAATACAATTAAATACAATACACCCCTAGCTAATATACATCCCCCTATCAAATATACAATACTATCTATCTAATTTACATCCCCCTATCTAATACCCAATAAATACTATCTATGT
Source organism: Discoglossus pictus (assembly GCA_027410445.1). NCBI lineage: Eukaryota > Metazoa > Chordata > Amphibia > Anura > Alytidae > Discoglossus > Discoglossus pictus. The sequence continues at coordinate 219,877,776 of CM050165.1, read as the reverse complement.
AATATACATCCCCTATCTATCTAATATACAATACATGCTATCTCTATATAGCAACCCTAATTCTAAGCTAAAATAAAATAATTAAGACCACTTACCTTTGAGATGTTTCTTCAGATCAGCAACCTAGGGTAAAAAAGATTTAAAAAATTACTACAACACGTTTACATAAAATAAATAAACATTCTAAACATTCTAAATATTTTACTCACCTTTCCAGCATGTCCCGTCCATCTTCTCTGCTTCTCCAGCGCGGCCACCGTTAAAAAAAAACATAACATTAATACACATACATAAGCATAAAAACAAAATAAAATAAACATAATCTACATTGTACGTACCTCCCTGCAGCTCTAAAAAAAAAAAGTAAAAAAACAACAACACACATCCGCACTCGCGGATGTCCCCGACGCTAATGAGCTTCCTACGGAGTGTTCCAGAATAAAATTGGCAATGGCGGCTTCTGATTGGCTGAAAACGCTGTCTATCAAATTCAGCCAATGAGAAGACGCCAATTGTGAGCCAATGAGAAAGGGATACACCCCAAAATCCCACTCTGATTGGATAACGCACCTGTCAATCTTTATTTGAACCAATCCGAAGGCTTTATTGCCATCAGCGACTCACAATGGGATACACCCCCACGCAGTGATTGGCTGAAGACATCTGCGCCTTCCCATTGGCTGTAATATTGATTGACATTGACAATAGCCAATGAGAAGGCGCAAATGCCTTCACCAATCAGTACGTGGGGGTGTATTCCATTGTGATTGGCTATTGTCAGTGCAACCAATCAGAATGGGCAGATGCCTCCAGCCAATCACCCTGTGGGGGTGTATTCCATTGCGATTGGCTGAAGGCATCTGCGCCTTGTAATTGGTTTAAATAAAGATTGACGTTATCCAATCAAAGTGGGATTTTAGAGTGTATCCCATTCTGTTTTCAGATCAGTGTAATTTACTAATGCATTCAATAACAGAAACCATGCTTATCTCCCCCCCCCCCCCCAAAACCCAACACATACAGTGCTTCCGCTAAAGCTACATATTTGTAGATGGAGACCTACAAATAAGATTGGTCACATTGTTTGCCTCTAATAGATTCCACTTTTTTTTCACATGGATGACTTTAAAGAAAGCTGCTTTATAATGTGCATTAAAAAGTGCATTAAAATGGAAATGTACCTGCCAGTCAACTGCTGCTTAGACCTTTTGGGTATCAGCAGTGTAGGAATGATCATTGTTTTATAAAGAGTAATGCTCATAAGAGACGACTTGTCAGACACTTAAGAATTTATCATGGATAGAAATGTTACAAAAGCCATCCTCCCACAGTGTTGTCACTGTTAATATCAATTCATGTTACATGATTGTGTTACGCATACTCCTACTGTCTAATAGCATCTAAGGCACAGCATGCATTGAAAGTGTATAGTCTGTAAGGATCTGTAATGCTATTATAAGGAATATATTCTGTCAGTTTTGTGGTATAACAGGATATTTGCAATAGTTTTGTTCTTTATGTACTGAAGGAATCATGACACTTTTTATCCACTGCATCATGATTTGAGCATCTTGTAGCTCATAAGGCAATAACTTTAGAGAATTCTTGCGACTATTAAAGAAATGTATTCTAATTTAACAGGCTTTATAATGTTTTTTTCTTCAAAGTATCTGGAAGCAAAGGAATTTGATTATTAAATCAAGCAAAATTATATTTTGATGATCTAAGTTAACGCTAAAGCTTACCCACAAGGATGTTAGGTACAAGTTATCCTCCTCCCCCTGCCAGTTCTCTTTACAGTAAGAACCAATTTTGATCCAATCTCAGGTCATATGCAAAGTGTATTTTCTTTCCATAATCTCTAGGGATTGTGAAAGAGAATTGTCAGAGAGAATCATTTGAACCTGACCAGGGTCGGATTTTCATATCTGGTGCCCCTCGGCACAGGCTTCTTATCTGTCCCTTGACAAAAGTGTTTGAACCCCCCTCATCTATATTACTAACACATAAGCAATCCCTGGTGGTCCAGTGGTTAGGATTTGGTGCTTTCACCACTGTGACCTGGGTTCGATTTCAGTCAGGGAACCAAGAGGTCACACCACACTGAAGCTGTATGCTCTGGCCCACTGGAGAAGGTACTGGCAATCCACATAGCGTTGTACACGACTAAGCTATGCAAACACACGCAATGCTGCACCACTATTAAATACCCATGTCTGAGACAGGTCTCCTATGTCATTCATAGGCCATGCTTTAAAGCTGTGTAATCCAGCAGGCATATGCTAAAATGAGACATGTATTAAGTGGTATTGGATTAAAGAGTAAAAATGCAATTCTGGATTTATTTTCATGTCCCTGGCAGTTTCCCAGCGTGAAGTGCAATAACTGTATTTTTTTTATTACTTATTTTAGCCATTCAAATGTGATCATAAATATACTATTAAATTACTATATATATATAGACATATATTTATTTATGCATATGTAATTAATAGGTATGTAAATATAGTAAGTCATACAAGACTAATGTGTGCTACTCCAGTAAATAATATATATACAGGAATACTCTGCTTAATGCTGTAGATTCCAACCGATATGAGTGTCAAGAGAAAGCGAGCTAAACAGGGCAGTTTAACATCGGGATGATAGGGATAGGGGAACGACTTTGAAAAAAAGACAGAACGCCAATAGAGTTTTTTTTTTTTTTACTGTATCTCAACAAATACAAAACTGCAACCATATGCAAACATCAAAAATAAACTTTCTTTGAAATAAAAAAACAAATTTTAAAGTTACAGAACACAAGAAAAAAAAGTGCACTTTAACTGGATAATGTGGAAGGCTCATCTTCCACCCAGGCTTCTTTTACTGTAAATTGGTCCATGGACATCTGCTTTCTCTCTTTTTTGCGCCCATCCACCAGATGCTGATAGCAGGATAATGAGGCATGAATGCTGCGTCTGACATTCCTGCTGCTCACAGTGTCAGGGTCATTAGCCACAATCTCATTAATTTCATCATGGATGGTACGCAGTATCTTGGCTAGAGGCTCTGTGGTCAGTTCCTTGGGATCCTCTCTGTCGGAGTCACTGCTGTCTGCAACCTCCTCAATTCCCTGCTCAGCCAGCTGTTGAAGGTCTTCATTTGTCAGGCTCTCATCCGAAGCCTGGACCAACTCTTCAATATCCTGGGCATCCGCATCCCCCAGTCCAGCAGTGGTAACAAGGTCCACTATCTCCCCTATGATGGGGACTTCAGGTTGCACATCTGCGCACAGCTTTGTCCAGATCTTTCTCCAGACACCTTCAGACACTGCTGTGTCACTTCCTTCCAGGACAGATAGATGTTGGTTACTGCCTACATGATGTTGTATTTCTTCCAGAAATCCAACATCGATTGCTTGTCCTGGCTGTCCATCTGCTCGATGAGCTGGCAGGAATGTGCGGCAGAGATAGCAGGCCTTGAAGGTGGCTACCACCCCGGGTCCATCAGCTGAATCAGTGAAGTAGTGTTGGGTGGCAGGAACACCAGTTGTACCGGGATGCTGGTGTCAAGCTCAGCCAAGTTGGTAAGGTGGCTAGGAGCATTGTCCATCCAGAGGAGCCCTTTTGGCTCAAGGCAATTGCGCCTACAGCAGCGCTTCACTGATGGGCAGAAAAGCTCAGTGAACCACTCCTTAAATATGTCCAGGGTGATCTAGACCTTCCTGTTAGATTGCCAGATGACCGGCAAACTGGACTTGGGTATGCCCTTCATAGCTCTTGGAGTGTGGGAGCGATACACCAGCAATGGCTTTATCTTAAAGTCACTGCTGGCATTTCCTCCCACAAGAAGGGTCAGCCGGTCCTTGACCGCCTTGAAGCCAGCTGCTCTCTTCACGAGAGATAAAGGTGTGGCTCAGCATCCTTTTCCAGAAGAGGCCAGTCTTGTCCATATTAAACACCAGATGAGGAGGGTAACTGCCTTTCTCCACAATTTCCCTCAATTTCGCCGGAAAGGCCTCTGCAGCCTCGGTCTCAGCACTTGCCGCTTCCTCTGTGATCTTTATGTTACACAGTTTGTTCCTCTTCCTGAAGTGGTCGTCGAACCAACCCCGACTGGCTGCAAAGCTTTCCGTTTCGTCTGGTGTTTGTGCCTGGATACGGGCATAGGTGCTCCTGGCCTTCTTCCTAATGAACAATCACAATATGAGAAACAAGGGAACAGTAAAAATATTCTGTACCGTACCTCGCCACTGGATGCAGTAGGTTGGGTTAAGGGGTCCCTTGTGGCAATCTCTCCCTCCAACACCAACGTCTCCCCCCCAAAAAAAATAATTAAATATAGGTTTTACAATTACAGTAATTACAATAACGACAGCACCTTTGGAGCTCACAGCGAGCCCTGCAATGAGTGCCTTTGGCGCTCATTGCGAGCCTCTTCCCCCTCTACCTTACGGGCCTCCCAATGAGCTCATTGCAGGCGTCGGCCAACCCGCAACTTTCATGTCTCTTTCCCCCCTCTCCCTCTCCTGTGTCTGTTTCCCCCTCTCTCCCTCCAATGTCTATTTGCCCCCTCTCCCTGCCCTGTTTTTTTTCCTTATCTCCCTCCCCTGTGTCTCTTTCCCCCCTCTCTCACCCCTGTGTCTCTTTCCCCACCACTCCCTCTCCTGTGTCTCTTTCCACCCTCTCCCCCCTCTCCCTCCCCTGTGTCTTTCTCCACCCTCCCCCTCTTCTGTGCTCCTGTTTCCATTTACGGGTGTGAAACCATTTGCAGGCTGCCTCTCCCACTGTGCTGTGTGTGAAGTTGTAAGCTAAATTTTAAGTCAATTGGCTATTTTTGGCGGCCCCTGAACGGCTTCAGAGTTACAGGCTTGAAAAAATGGCAGCCGTTAAACCCGTATTTTTTTTAAGCCTGTAACTCATAAGCCGTTCAGAGCCTCCCCCCGTCTCTATCGTGGTCCTCTCAAGGAGAGCCTTTGGAGCTCATTGCAGCCCCTGTCAAGCCCTCTACGTTATGGGCCTTGCAATGAGTGCCTTTTGCGCTCATTGCAGCCCCTGTCAAGCCCTTAACTTACGGGCCTTGCGTTGACCGCCTTTGGCGCTCATTGCCCATGAGCAAGCACGTACATTTTAACATTGTTTGATAACAACTCGCAATTACCAGAACTATTATATGTGATATATATATATATATATATATATATATATATATATATATATATATAGTATTCATCACTTTTCAAGCATTTGTGATATTTGACTAGATGTAAGCTCTGAACCAGGATTTTTTTCCATTGCAGGCCGTGAGGTATAAAACTGTTAATTCTGCTTTTACTTAATTCATGTTTTTTTATTCTATAAACAAGTCCTTCTTCCCATAATAAAACATGTTTTGGAGACTGGACTCAGAAGTGTACAATATGGAGGTGATGTGCGCAATGATTTAGTCAAGGATAATTATGATAAACAAAACTTGACCTATGCGTAGAGACTGCAACTTGGGGGTGTTGTACGCAGATAATGTGACGTACCAGGCATGCTTGATACGTGCTAACCACATATTTCATATTTTATTGGATCACCTTATATAAATAATCGTTTATTGGCTTATTTTTATTTTTTCTGGAGGGTGGTGATGGAGTGTACTATTCTCTGTATGTAATTACTATCCCCCCTCTCCCTCCCCTATGTTGTTGTCAGTCAGCAGCAGACATTGTAGTTTTTTTTTCCTGTTGCTGACCCACGCGTGTCCAAATAAATCTGATAATAATAATAATAAGAAAATAATAAGTGAACCTCTGTGTTTTGGTATCATGAATGGGTTTTGGAGTAGAAAGTCGGTTTGTGGATTTGCTTTTCTAGAATTCCAGTCAAGGAACCAAGAGGTCACAGCACCCTGAAGCCAAGCAGAGTTGGACCTGGTCAGTACTTGGATGGGAGACCACCTAGGTCTCACTGAAGAATGAACTGGCAACACACTCCAGTATCTCTGCCATGTATACAAAGTTGATCAGCATGGTGTGTTATGGTCCATGAGGTCATAGAGAGTCAGACGCGACTGAACTATGCATGTCACTGTGTTCAAAAAAGACTATTTACCGTATATATTCGAGTATAAGCCGAGTTTTTCAGCCCTTTTTTTAAGGCTAAAAAGGACCCCCTCGGCTTATACTCGGGTCGGCTTATACTCGAGTATATACATTAACTATTCTTAGCAATTACCGTAGCAAATCTTATAAGAGTGAAATACTTAGAAATACTTAAAAATATTAGTTGCCAAAAACATATGCAGGGTGCCTGTAAGTTAGGTTGCAAGCTAATTTGATGCTTAATTGGCATTTTTGGGAGGTCTGAAATCGGCTAAGCGAGGAATAAAATGGCGTCCGTAAAGACGTAATTGTTTAAAAAAAGGCTCAGAACGAGGCTGAAGCCTGTAGGTCTTAGGCGCTGATTGCGAGGCATGCAAGACTTGAAGAGGGAAAGGGAGGAGAAGACACAGGGAAGGGAGAGGGGGGAAAGGGTGCAAAGAGATACAGGGGTGAGAGAGAGGGTGAAAGAGACACAAAGGAGGGAAAAAAACAAAGGGCAGGGACAGGGGTCAAATAGACAGCGAAAGGGAGGCAGGGGGAAACAGACACATGGAAGGGAGAGGAGGGACACAGGCACAGGTGTCTGAGAGTGAGGAGAGGCTCGCAATGAGCGCCAAAAGTGCTCATTGCGCACTATCGCGCTGAGGGCAGAAGGCACTCATCGCTGGTCTCGCGATAAGCGCCAAAGGAGCTCAGCACGAGGCGAGGGGGTGGGAGAGGCTAGCAATGAGTGCTGAAAGTGACCATTGTGAGGCATGAAAGTGGCGGGTTGGCCGAGGCCTGCAATGAGCGGCAAAGCCTTTTAATTGCAGGACTCGCGATGAGGGCTTGTAAAGTTGTCGGTGGGAGATGTTCGCAATGAGTGCCCGAGGCCCACAAGTTAGAGGGGGGAGAGCCTTGCATTGTGTGGCAAATAGCATTGCCAGCCTTCAAATTTTATTGCCGTCATTTTTGACGGGGAAATCGCTAGTCTATAAATAATATGGAATAGACAATGACTTAAAATATTACAGAAACTTTATATTTCATGTCTTTAAAGACTAAATGCAAATATATTCCTAGGACAAATAATACTATTTACAAACCAATTGCCTTATCTGATAGATTTACTGTCCAATTCAGATGAATTTCTTAGATTATGATGTAATCTAATAAAGCCACACTGTAAATGCTATATTGTTTTGTTCTGGAACAAAATACAAAGATAACATAGAAAGATACGTTTTTATAGCAGATAAAAACCAAAAGGCTCATCAAGTATGTCCATTATATATACCGAAGAAGCTTGGCTTAATCAATCCTCAGAATTGCTTCATGTGTAGCCCATGCATGCTTTACTTCCTTAAGTGTGCTTGTCCCTAACTCTTATCTATTGCCCTTCATGTAAAGTAGTATTTTTGCATATTACCACAAAAGACTAAAAGGGGAAAAGGAGCAGCAGACCATCCATGAGTGTATCAGAAGCTTTACATTATAAACTTTGACTGCAGGTCACAGGTAAAATGTACACCCCTGCCTACACATACCATGGGTAAATATGGGTAAATATGTCATGTGTACACAAGGCTAAATCAGGGGACTGTCCCCAGAAAATAGCTAGATCTAGTCAGACTGGTTGGTCAGCATCTACCCTGAAAGGGGAAGTATCACCTAAACACAAGTTGTTCTTATATGGGAGTTCACTTATACAAGTTCAAATATATGTATAGACATTTTAGCACTTATCTTTTATTGCTACAAATCCTCTGCATATAAGGTGATGTGAGCTGCTGAAGATCATCAGCCTTATTAAATTGTGATACGGCCATTTGAATAGGGCTCTATATAAGCACGGAGCATATTTTTTTACAGAAGTTTTTAGTTAGTGAACTTCTATCCAAAGCACTAACTAAAAACTTCTGTAAAAAAAAAATGCTATGTGCTTATATAGAGCCCTATTCAATTGGCCGAATCACAATTTAATAAGGCTGCATGAATGTACCTGTCACAGCCTAGTATTCATCTGCAGTCTGACTGACCATTAAGCTGCTATTTAACTTTTGAAACAATTAACTCACCAAGCTTAGTATTAGTGGTGTTTAATACATTTCAACTCTCCACAAACATGGAGAAGTAACTGGCTAACAAAACAAGTTTAATATGTTTTATGATAGTTAATCTTCTCTAAGAATGATCTTTAATATAAAAGAATACCTCTGTGAATATGTTGGCGCAATATAAATAAAGATAATAATAATAATAATAATAATAATAAAAGAAACATAATTTTACGCGGATTTGCCTTTGAAAGCTTCCTTCTATTTTACCTGCCTTTGTCTCTGTACATATCTCTATATCTCTCTGGCATGTCTCTTCTTCTGACCTTGTCCTGTTTTCCCCTCCCTCACTGTCTCGGTTTACTTTGCTCCCCTCCCCTTGTTTATCTCTCTAGGTTTCTCTCTCTCTGATTTAGGCTCCCCTCACTGGAATCCAGTGACATCATGCAGTTACTGAACTGTTTTCTATACAAGTAAGGATATATGTATTTCTATGGAGTAGCTACAACACTATTACACCATACATGGGTGCAATTGTTGGTCCTTTTGATTACACATAAATTATTTTTTACAACCTTCAAGACATTTATTATGAGAAACTTATGGAAAGAAGTATGCCAAATTAGTAATATTAGATAATTATGGAAATGTATCTTAAATTAGGGCATCCAAAAGATAGATCTTGATCCACAGGTAGATGTCATACAGGCTCATTTTGGATGGAGATTTAAAGAACCAGTGTTGTCCCAAAGTTTCTATTGTGCATATAAAAGAGCGTGTTTTACAGATTACAGAAGCTATTTTGTATGGAAAATATATTAATTTAAGAAAATTAACACTAAAACTGTGAAATAGGTGAACAGCAGTGTTCTTGATCCGCCTTAGCACTGCTATTGAATAGAAAGAAAATTGAGGGGAAATATAAATACTCATGGATAGTCTGTTATCTGTGTTAACCTACCCTCTTTTGCATGAATGGGGACAAAAGCTTTAGGTTGTTCAAATCCAGAGATTTTACAGGTTACCAAACTTCACTGTTTCATGTAACATTCCCTTGCTTTTTGTTCTGTCTATGCAAATTCCTTTGGGACTCCCTTATGGGTATAGGATAACCCCGACATGGGCCCTCATTCAATTGCAATTTGGCCAATTGAATAGGGCTCTAAATATGCACATAACATATATTTTTTAAATAAGTTTTTAGTTAGTACGCATCTATTCAAAAGCAAGGTTTTCACTAACTAAAAACTTCTTAAAAATAATATATGCTTATTATCTGCTTATTTAGAGCCCTATTCAATTGGCCAAATCGCAATTGAATAAGGGCCATGGGCTTCTGGCTAACTGTGGCAATGGAGATCAGTAACTTACCACTAATGAAAGGCATTCATGACTGAATATATATCTGTGGTTGCTGTTTGATTTGTTCAGAGAGTACTTCAATGTTGGTTTTGGCCTGCTGTTAGGGGTGGGTACAGACTGCTATGTCTTTTCTGTTATGGCACAGGAAAGCAAACAGAGATTTCACACCAGAAGGACATTATCTAAAGGGCACACTATCAAGTGTTTCTATTGTCTCATTTGGTTATGTCTATGCAAATTCCTTAGGGTCTCCCTGGGTAATATAGGGCAACACAGATGTGAGCCTGTTCACCCCTGTATCTAGTGAGCTTAGTAGTGTCCTTTTGCCAGAAGCCATTCATATCTAAAACCTATATCTAGCGGTTGCTGTTTCTCTCGTACTTGCCAAGTATTTTGGGTCTGCCTGACTATAGACCATTCATTTTTTATACAAAATCAAAATTTCAGGTGCCTGTTATGAGATTTTCGAAAACCCTGGCCCTTTAAACCTCCCTTAGCAGAGAATGTATCACTAATATAGATGTCGTCAGCCGAGTTTGTGTGTAACGCCCGCAAAAGTGTGAGTTGGCAATGCGAATATACAAAACATTGTAGGTTAAGAGCAAAATTACAAATTAGCATAAATAAATGTAAAAATACTAATTTCAATATAATATTTATTCCTAACTTAAATTAAAAAATATATAAAGGCTAATACTTGGTGGGAGGAAACCTCTTACCTCAGTGAATATATCAAAGATTTGAATAAAAAAAAATCTTCACATACTTAAAAAGCATTGCTATTCCAAGAATGCCTTGTGACACAAGGAAACACTGTATACAATATTTTGTGATTTTACAAGTCACTGTTACATATGAAGAGTTTGCCTTTCCTTTACTTGATTATCCATATTTAATTCTACATTTTTTTATTATAAATATTAGCCATTATTTTAACTTTTAATTTCCCCAATACAGTCTCTGATCTCAGCTATCTATTCATCACGTTTATGTCAGCAGTGATGAGAATAGAGATGTCAACATCAAAGGTCATTAAGAAAGTAACAGTGAGGTTGTAATTGACTCTTTACTCAGGGGATGTGTTGTCTGTATGGAGACTCCTACAGCCAGATGTAATTTATTAAATGTTTCCAACTAGAGCGCCTTGGGGAGCTATTGCACTAATACTGATAACTATTGCCCAGCAGTAGGTAGGGGGATGTGACTTGCAATCAAACTGCTTTCTTGTAATAAAACCTATCTATCTATCTATCTATCTATCTATCTATCTATCTATCTATCTATCTATCTATCTATCTATATATATATATATATATATATATATATATATATATATATATCTTATCTATTGCCAACATTTGTTTATGGGACACAAAGATAATTATAGCACATAAGTAAGATTTACCACTTGGAAAACAACAAGGTGACTGTTTATCTATTATGAAAGAATACAGCTATCTACAGTTTATTGATAGTATTAAAATCCTGACACACACCACTGTTGATTAATTTACACATGAATGAAATATTAATAGTAAAGATAGTAGCAGAACTAATAGTGGGCTATATTTATAATGGATCTCTGTTAAAAAGCCAACATCAATATTACCACTTTAAAACAGTTTGAGTTCAAAGTCTAGGTTATACTGTTATCAAATAACATTTCAATTTTCAAAATCTCACATTGTACATTCTCATTTATGCAAATACTTCTTTGGTCTCTTATGCAGAAGTTAGATGTAGCTTGTAAACCCCGTGATTTAGGATTTAGGCATGTTAGTGTAATCCTTGCCAGTAGTGCAGCTTGCATTCCGACATCACTATAATAGTTGTGGACCAAGAACGTTGGTCACATTTGCGGCTTTGTCACGCTTTGCGAGCCTTGCAAAGCAAGGTGAGCCATTTGTGGCACGTAGGGCAGCAACTACGAGCCTCGTGAGGTGAGGCAAGCCATCGACCACGAGCCTCGCGAACCTGAGGCGAGCTATAAAGTACATGGTTCCTGCCAGTAGGGGCTGCAAAGAGCTACCTGGTTCCTGCCAGTGCAGGGCTCGCGATGAGCGCCAGAGGCGATCATCGCGAGGCCCACAGAGCTCGCATCACCCCCTCCTGGGCTACCCAGGGCTTGCATCACCCACCCCAGTACCTGGATGCGACCCTGTCACAGTACCTGGATGCGACCCTGCAGTAGCTGAAGCACGTTCCTGTATGCGCATCTATAATAGTGATACAGTGGATATAAAAAGTCTACACACCCCTGTTAAAATGTCAGGTTTCTGTGCTGTAAAAAATGAGACAAAGATAAATCATTTCAGAACTTTTTCCACCTTTAATGTGACCTATAAACTGTACAACTCAATTGAAAAACAAACTGAAATCTTTTAGGTGGAGGGAAGAAAAATAAAAAATAAAAATAATGTGGTTGCATAAGTCTGCACATCCTCTTATAACTGGGGATGTAGCTGTGTTCAGAATTAAGCAATCACATTCCAAATCGTGTTAAATAGGAGTCAGCATACACCTGCCATCATTTAAAGTGCCTCTGATTAACCCTAAATAAAGTTCAGCTGCTCTAGATGGTCTTTCATGAAATTTTCTTAGTCGCATCCCACAGCAAAAGCCATGGTCCACAGAGAGCTTCCAAAGCATCAGAGGGATCTCATTGTTAAAAGGTTTCAGTCAGGAGAAGGGTACAAAAGAATTTCCAAGGCATTAGATATACCATGGAACACAGTGAAGATCATCATCAAGTGGAGAAAATATGGCACAACAACAGTGACATTACCAAGAACTGGAGCTCCCTCCAAAATTGATGAAAAGACGAGAAGAAAACTGGTCTGGGAGGCTACCAAGAGTCCTACTGCAACATTAAAACAACACTGCACATCACCAAAATAACACCATACCCACAGTGAAGCATGGTGGTGGCAGCATCATGCTTTGGGGCTGTTTTTCTTCAGCTGGAACTGGGGCCTTAATTAAGATAGAGGGAATTATGAACAGTTCCAAATGCCAGTCAATATTGGCACAAAACCTTCAGGCTTCTGCTAGAAAGCTGAACATGAAGAGGAACTTCATCTTTCAGCATGACAACCACCCAAAGCATACATCCAAATCAACAAAGGAATGGCTTCACCAGAAGAAGATTAAAGTTTTGGAATGTCCCAGCCAGAGCCCAGACCTGAATCCGATTGAAAATCTGTGGGGTGATCTGAAGAGGCCTATGCACAGGAGATGCCCTCGCAATCTGACAGATTTGGAGTGTTTTTGCAAAGAAGAGTGGGCAAATCTTGCCAAGTCAAAATGTGCCATGCTGATAGACTCATACCCAAAAAGACTGAGTGCTGTAATAAAATCAAAAGGTGCTTCAACAAAGTATTATTATTTTTTATTTATTTTTTATTATTTATTTTTCTTCCCTCCACCTAAAAGATTTCAGTTTTTTTTTCAATTGAGTTGTACAGTTTATACGTCACATTTAAGGTGGAAAAAGTTCTGAAATTATTTATCTTTGTCTCATTTTTTTACAGCACAGAAACCTGACATTTTAACAGGGGTGTGTAGACTTTTTATATCCACTGTACATTCTCTGCTCAGGGAGGTTTAAAGGGCCAGGGTTTTCGAAAATGTCATAACAGGCACCTGAAAATTAGATTTTGTATACAAAATGAAGGGTCTATAGTCAGGCAGACCCAAAATACTTGGCCGCACTCCGTCTTCTCCTGTGTGGCTCCCGTTCTCTGGCCGGAACTATTTTCTGGATCAAGCTGCGCATCACAGCTGGATCCAGAAAGTAGTTCCAGATGGAGGAAGGGAGCCGCAGAGGAGGTGAGTGCGGAGCTGCTGGCATGGTCCCATCCAGGTACGAGACACAGGGGAGGAAGAGTGGGGAAAGGAGATAAGGGATGGAGAGGACGGGGAATGAAGACACAAGGGAGGGAGACGGGGGAAGGAGACACAAGGAGGGGAAGTAAGAGGGGGAAAGAAGACACGGTGAAAGGGAGAGGGAGAAAGGAGGCACAAGAGAGGGAGAGAGGGGTAGATAGGATGCATGGGAGGAAGAGGTGGGGAAAGGTGGTACAGGTGAGTGAAGGGGGAAGGAGACACAAGGGAGGGAGAGGGGTGGAAGGAGACACAAGGGAGGGAGAGGGGGAAAGAGACACAGGGCAAGGAGTAGGGGGGGGGGAGAGACACAGGGGAGAGATCAGGGCGAAGAGACACAAGGGAGGCAGAGGGGGGAAGGAGATAAGGGAGGGAGAAGGAGGAAAGAGACACAAGGGAGGGAGATGGGGGAAATAAGACACAGGGAGGGAGAGGGGGAAAGGAGACACAGGGGAGGGATGGGGCAAAGGGAGAGGGGAAGAGAGGGAGAGAGGGGTAGATAGGATGCATGGGAGGAAGAGGTGGGGAAAGGTGGTACAGGTGAGTGAAGGGGAAGGAGACACAAGGGAGGGAGAGGGGTGGAAGGAGACACAAGGGAGGGAGAGGGGGAGAAGAGACACAGGGCAGGGAGGAGGGGGGGAAAGACACAGGGGAGTGAGGAGGAGGAAGAGACACAAGGGAGGCAGAGGGCGGAAGGAGACAAGGGAGGGAGAAGGGGGAAAGAGACACAAGGGAGGGAGATGGGGAAAGGAGATGAAGGGGTTAACATATTCTGCTCATGAAGGGGTTAACATATTTTGCTGACATATTCACATGAGCTATAGCCTAACCATAATAACACATTCTTTTCCTTGGGACATCTTGCGACCTTACTAAAACACAAACATTTCTAGTTGTTCTAAGAAACAGAAAACACCTGATTGTCTGTCCTTGTAACGTTTATAGCGAAACTCGCCTCTAATATCCGCCTTCTTTAGCAAGTATATAACTTATGTTATGACGTAGCAATAAAGAACTACTGTGTGCTGAGAATCATTGTGTGTGTGTTACTTCCAGTACGGCTCCTCAGAATTCTGACTGGGGCCTGTGTGTTCCAAGCTGCCAACTACTGAATTAGGAAGCCCCAACAGGAGACACAGGGAGGGAGAGGGGGGAAAGGGAGAGGGGGAAAGGGGACACAAGGGGGGAAGGGAGAGGGGGAAAGAAGACACGGGGGAAAAAAAGGAACAGGATAGGGAGAGAGTGGTGACACAGGGGAGTGAGATGGGGAAAGAAGACACAGGGGAGGGACAGGGCAAAGGGAGAGGGGAAAGGAGACACAGGAGAGGGAGAAGGTGGAAAGGAGACACAGGGGAAAAGGAGGCACAGGAGAGGGAGAGGGGGAAAGGGAGAGAGGGAAAAGAGGTACAGGAGAGGGGGAAAGTAGACACAGGGGTGGGAGAGGGGGAAAGGAGGCACAGGAGAGGGAGAGGGGGGGTGGAGACACAGGGGATTTTATTCCTGTCATTTTTTACAGGCAATTTCCTAGCTTAAACAATAATGTTTAAAATATTTTAAAAGTAAAATGCTGAGTAGTTAGCTGTTTACAGCAGTGTCCCAGTATCCTACAGGGTCTTTCAAGGACAATACAAAATTCCCTGGTGTATTCAAGTATGATTTTGTGGGACATATGTGACAGGTTAATTTACAGCCAATACAACCTTATCCTGTCCTGAATCTGTATACCCAGTGCAGAGCTTTGAAAACTTTTGTCAGGAGTGAACAGGTATATCTCTATTGAAGTATAGGGAATATAATCAGCATTAGTGGTAGTAATGCTCAAATACCACCCACTGGTAAGTTTTTGGAAAACAGAAGGTGTTAGCACCCTTGTTAGGAAATGACTGTGCTTCAGTTAAAGTGTTGATTGTAGCGACATCATGACCCAAGCATGATCCATTTAGGCTTATCTTAAAATAACCGACACCACACCGATTGTTTGGGAGAAAACACGGGCCACAGCTTTATTATAAATACCGATTAACATAACTTAAAAAACTTGCATATATTATGCATATTAACATATTAACATATTAAACTATAGGGGGAGGAGCCGGCCACGGACAGTGACCTCACGCCTTGGGCCCTCCCAAAGCCCCCAATGCTTATTTTAAGCACGCCCTGTGAGGTAGGGCCACGCCCACTTAGGCCAGTGGGCCGGGCAACTCACCTCCCGCCAAACCAATAATACAAACAACATCTCAGAAAATTGCCACTTCTCCAATAATTTTTTTTATCTTTTCTTATATGACACATTTTTTTTTTTTGTTTTATAACATACATAACCCTTTTTTATCATACAGTAAATTAGGGTGGGAGGGAGGGATTTTCCACGGAGACTGCGCCGAACTGACTCCCGGCGAGCGAATGCGGCGGAAGTCCCGCCCCCCCTCTTCTGATTGGCTGGTGCGCCTTTCAGGCTCCGCTGAGTCACGAGACGCTGTGGGCTGACCCAGGGAGCCTGTGCAGCCTCCGCGTCGGCATGACCCAAGCATGATCCATTTAGGCTTATCTTAAAATAACCGACATTACACCGATTGTTTGGGAGAAAACACGGGCCACAGCTTTATTATAAATACCGATTAACATAACTTAAAAAACTTGCATATATTATGCATATTAACATATTAACATATTAAACTATAGGGGGAGGAGCCGGCCACGGACAGTGACCTCACGCCTTGGGCCCTCCCAAAGCCCCCAATGCTTATTTTAAGCACGCCCTGTGAGGTAGGGCCACGCCCACTTAGGCCAGTGGGCCGGGCAACTCACCTCCCGCCAAACCAATAATACAAACAACATCTCAGAAAATTGCCACTTCTCCAATAATTTTTTTTATCTTTTCTTATATGACACATTTTTTTTTTTTGTTTTATAACATACATAACCCTTTTTTATCATACAGTAAATTAGGGTGGGAGGTAGGGATTTTCCACGGAGACTGCGCCGAACTGACTCCCGGCGAGCGAATGCGGCGGAAGTCCCGCCCCCCCTCTTCTGATTGGCTGGTGCGCCTTTCAGGCTCCGCTGAGTCACGAGACGCTGTGGGCTGACCCAGGGAGCCTGTGCAGCCTCCGCGTCGGCATGACCCAAGCATGATCCATTTAGGCTTATCTTAAAATAACCGACATTACACCGATTGTTTGGGAGAAAACACGGGCCACAGCTTTATTATAAATACCGATTAACATAACTTAAAAAACTTGCATATATTATGCATATTAACATATTAACATATTAAACTATAGGGGGAGGAGCCTGGCCACGGACAGTGACCTCACACCTTGGGACCTGCCCAAAGCCCCCAATGCTTATTTTAAGCAAACCCTGTGAGTAAGGGCCACGCCCACTTAGGCCAGTGGGCGGGGCAACTCACCTCCCGCCACAGAGCACGCAAGGGACTCCTCCTGAGCCTGCGATTCCCCCCTGCTTTGCATCAAAGCCAAGGCCCTAACAGCGCTCTCCCTAAACTCCAATGTAACTAACTCCAGACCCATCTCCGTAAGGGGTACCTTATCTGGCCTGAAAAAATCATCGGCACCTGCCGGCTTCCTTGAAAATAGGCGCCGCATCCGACTGCTACGCCGGTGAACAGTTTCAGATCGGCGCTGTTAGCTTGCTTTTTCTGAATAATCTCCGAACCACACCCACCACACCTGTGCGTCGTCCCGCATGGCCCGGGACACTTTTTTGAAGTGATGCGGCCTGATGACACCCGCAGTAGCAAGTGACATTCTCCTACAGAATACCCTACCCATAGGAATAATCCTACAGGCAAAGTTTAACTTACCTATAATGGACTGTAACCGTTGCAGAGTAACCTTACGTGCACCTGCTAGCGCACTAAGTTCCGCTCTCATGTCCACTACCTTCTCCAGGGGAAGACTACATTCCATTGTCTTGGAATCTATCTGGATCCCGAGGAAGGTCAATTTTGTTGTGGGGCCCTCAGTTTTATTGTGGGCCAGTGGTACCCCAAAATCCCTACAGATTTTGGTGAACACTTCCAAAATGAACCGGCAGGTGTCCTGCCCAGCTGGACCGACGAACAGGAAATTATCCAGGTAGTGCGTAATGCTCCTGTACCCGGATTCCTTGCATGCAACCCATTGTAAGAATGAGCTGAAAGCCTCGAAGTAGGCACATGATATGGAGCACCCCATAGGTAAACATAGATCGATAAAATATTTTCCATCGACGTAGCAACCGAGGAGCCGGTGGCTCGTTGGATGCACCGGTAATAATCTGAAGGCCGCTTCAATGTCAACTTTTGACACGAGCGCCCCTGTGCCGGCAGACCTGACCATTTCGGTGGCCCGGTCAAACGATTCGTAGGATACTGCTGATTGCTCCTTTGCAATGCCGTCGTTAACTGACCCGCCTCTCTGGTATGAGAGATGCTGGATCAACCTAAATTTTCCAGTCTCTTTTTTGGGAACGACGCTTAGGGGGGAAACAATGAGGTCTCTAATGGGGGGGAAAATGAATGGCCCTGCCATCCTCCCCAGCTGTACCTCATTGTGCACCTTAGCTTCTGCTACCCCCCGGAACTCCCGCACCGAACGTAAGTTCGGGGCCGTGGACCCTCGCAATTCTGTTGTGCATAGGATCCTAAATCCTTCCTGGAAACCCATTTCCAGGAGGCGAGCCATGGCGCCGTTGCCCGCCGTCCTACCGTAGCGTTTTAGCCATGGCAGCATGCCGGGGAGGCGTATGGGCGTCCTGCCCTTTGGCAGGGGGCTCTGCTCTGCTTTCCTTTGGCCTGGCTCATCTGGCCAGGGGGTGCTCCCCGCCTCAGTTGGAGCACACTTGCTTGAACCTGCAGTTGGGAGCCCATTTACATACCCCTTCGTTGTAGGCAAAACAGGTCTTGGGACCTGTGGGTCAGGATTCGTCACTTTTTGCTGTGGCCTAACCGTAACGCCCTCAGTCTCTGTCCTCTGTCGTCTTAGGGGTGTATGGGTAAATAGCAGCGAGCTGTACCTGCTTGTGGTCTTCCTAGCTCTGGTGGGGCGCGCCGGCCTCTCCACCGCCGCTGTTACGGCATGTCATTGATCATGACCATGCTGTCCTGGCTGTTCATCTCTCTGACCACTCTGTCTCTTCTCTCACGTGTGGTACCCATGTCCATCTTTCTGCCGCGGCTGCGTCCCTGCAAAGCACCAGAAGCGCTGTTACTATTGGGGTTAGAGGGGACCGCATGGTCGGCACCTTTTAGGTCTGTAGGAGCTTTTTTATGGCTCCTGTCTTTACTTTTACCCCCTGCGCCCCCTTTTTGGGGTGGTAACGGGGTGTTCTTTACTCTTTGCCGCGACCGGAGCCCTTTAGGCAAAATGACTGGTGGTGGCCGGAGTTCTTGTCTGAGGGGTAAAGTGTCTTGGCTAACCTGCCCCTGTATTACCCCTGTCACCCGTGGCCTGGTCATCCACTGGACGGTGGTCTAGTGGCTCTGCATGGAAAGGGGGGGAGACAAGCCCAACGGCACCCCCAATATTGTCTAGGCCTCCAGCAACTGCATGCTGAGCCTGTCCAATGTAATGGGGGCCTCCTACAGAAGGCATGGGAGGGCCCAGCCTGTCCTGCACCCACCTGACCCCTTGGCTTAAGGCACGGGTCCTAACATCAGCCAGCAAGGCCTCTAGCTCTAAAGCATCCATACCCCAGGCACACAAGACCCCCCCTAGACAACAAAAACGGTCCGCTAGACAAGGAGGAAAAACACAGACAACACACACACAGACAGGCACTCTCACTTTGCCCCTTATTTGTTTGTTTTTTTGCTAGGGAGTATCTCAGTTTTAACCTTCCTACTTTGCCCTTTAATGCAGGAGCCCTCAGATCTCCGTCCGTTTTCCACGTAGACCGCGCCGAACTGACTCCCGGCGCGCGAATGCTGCGGAAGTCCCGCCCCTGCCGCTTCTTATTGGCTGGTGCACCTTGCAGGCTCCGCTGGGTCACGAGACGCTGCGGGCTGACCCAGGGAGCCTGTGCAGCCTCCGCGTCGGCAGTTCTCATAATCCCTTGATCTTTTATACTCCTGAATGACTCACAAACCTTGCATGTACCCCATATTACTTGGTGCCTGAAAGTTAGACAGTGTTGTGAAAAGTATTTGCCCCTTCCTAATTGCCTCTATTTTTGCACATTTCTTACAATGAATGTTTTCAGATCTTTAGACAAAAAAGCGTCTCCCTAATGGATATGAGGTTATGAGATGTAAGCTGATTCCTCACTGTGCCTAGTGAGCTTTCCATTGCCAGAAACCACCCATAACTGAAAGCTATGTATAAAGTTTGCGGTTTTTCTCATAGCTGTAGACACAAAGTTGTCATATTTACTAATGTCCTTTAATTTACTGAGATTGTTATGGGAATTACTGTTTCTGGGCTCTGACTCACAACTTCACACTCACATCTGCTTAAGTGTTTTTGCAAGGACTCTTGTGAGTCTCTGAAGCTATTTTCCATATGTGACAAACCCCCTGGCTACGTATCAATAAGTTCTTAAGCAAAATATCCTGCGGGAGCCATGTAATAGTTACCTAGTTCTCTCTTAATAACACCAGTAGCTACAAATCAGCCTTGTGGGAGATCCTATGGGAGCCATGTAATCAAGCTCATAGTTACTTAACCCCATAGAGAATAGAGATGCTGGAACAGGACCTGAAATGAGTTCTTGCATAAAAACCTACCAATCTTTCTGAAGTAAAGCAGTTCTGTGATGAAGAATGGGCTACTATTACTCAATAGTGATGCAACAGACTGATATTGAATTATTGAAAGTATTTGGTTGCAGTCATTGTAGCTAAAGGTGGTGCAACCAGTTATCGTGTGTGTGGGAGCAATTACTTCTTCACACAGGCAAAATGGGGTTTGAATAACTTTATTACATAAATAAAATAAGTAAAAAAAGTTATTCTTTCACTCAGGTTCTTTTATTTGTTACACACAAATACATTTGCAATAATATAGAAAATGCTTGGGTTGCTTGATCTCATAGAAAAATTGTACACAAGCATAATTACCATCAACTTACAAATACAACGATGGTAAGGACTAGGATGGTTAACCTTTACAATGATAATAGATTTGACCAGCTAATCACAGACAATTAGTAATGCTCTTTAGGCAGTAGCTAAATGGCCAGTGTAATGGTGCAGTTTTCATGACTTAAGTAGAATAGACCAGTATAAATAACTTTTGTTTGGATTATGTTTTGCAAAAAAAGTTGATCTTTTGTGAGACTCCTTACACTGAAAACTGCTCCAATCTTAACAAATCTGTGGTAGGAAGTACGTTCATATCCTAAAGTAGTGCCAGTAATGTCCTGCTGTAGTTATAGAAAAGTCAGCTTCAAGCTGTGCTATAGACTGATATAGATATGAGAACCTACAGCTTAAAGATAGTAGAAAAAGTAGTAACATTTTATTCACAATAAACAAAATTTTTTTTGCTAATCTTTCCTAGTTATCAGGTAAGAAAGATGGAACATTATAGTGACACTTCAGCACTACTATTTTCTAACATACTTTATACTGCATATACTGTATGTTGCACCTAAACTATTTATTTTTTCTGATATATATATATATTTTCTTTTGTTTCACTTTTTCTTACGTTGGTTTTCAGAAGCACCTCCGGATCCAGAACACATGCAGAGGCTTTTTTAAAGAATATCTTGTAGTAGCTCAACTGGACAATAGCACATAATGTGTTAGTAGAATTTGCTGCTTGTATCCCAGTGATGGATGTTTGTTCAAAGATAATGTATCAAAGGTAAATGAACCTTTGTTGACTCATTGCAAAACCTATCTGGAGGAGAGGGCATATGCTTTTGTTTTTTCAAAGCTTTTTAACTCATCTCTCTGCACAAATTTATCACATAAACCTCTGGACACAGCGGGGAGACAAATAGTACCCTCTAGAAGCTAAATCGTATTTACCAAACACTAGAACATAAAGAGCTACTCAAGAAAAATGTCTGTTTATTCTGTAAGGTCAGAGCATGATGGTTTGGGGTCAACTGGTATTACAAAGTACGACTACTTGCCTGTGATATAAAATCACAATTTTGCTTTGTTAGAGAAAAAAATGGATTATTTGTAAGATGAAATGTCACAGAGAAGGGCAGTGAACATCTTGTGAAGAATTAACTACTTCTATTGGCTTCTCTGCACATTTCTAATCAAGCAATGTCTTAGCTATTTCAATTTCCAAAAAATTGGATTAGCAGCCTGTGAATAGGGAAGTGTTTTGTGGTTTAAGCATTTCCGACAACCTTATCCCAAGCTTTGCCAAGTTTGATCTCATCATGTGTAAGAAAAAGAACAGCTCCTAAGCATCCATGGATAAGACATACATTGTAGTTTTTATCAGTATTTATTTTTATAAACAACACCGATGAAATAACCCATTAATGTACTATTTTAAGGGACCTCTGTAGTCATATATTTAGAATATACTATTTTAGAAAAAACTGCACTTGAAAACTGGGAAAATGGTTTTAGAATGTAAAAGAAAAAATAGAACCCAGTGCAATGTACCACTTTGGTTTTGGCTGATCAACGTCTTGAGCTGGGATGAGACTTTGCATGTAGAGGAAGCTTTTATCTGTACAACGTTAATGTGGCATTTACAACTTGCAGTAATTTAAACACATCTAATAGAAAGCTCATTTTTGTAGCAGACAGGATTAGATGAGAAATGAAAAGAGAACACACTGTAAAGGAGAGTAGCATATAAAAGCTACAAAATCTAAAGGGTGCGTTTATCTATTTTTGTGGTCTGAAAATATTTTGCCCATGATAAAGTTTAAGAAATCAAAAGACCATATAGGAAAATTTACCACAATGGTCCTTTAAACTATAATATGAAAAGAGCATGTCTACATCACATTTTCTGTTATGATTAAACCCATTCCAAAAAAATCCAAAATGCACTGAATTTATTTTTTATTTTTAATGTATTTCAGTAATCCTTTAGGTGGAACTTGTCCTTTAAATTGTAGGAACAAATAATGGCACATACAAGCAATAGTTATGCTAAATCTCCCATAAAATCAGTTTTACATTAAGATATGATTAAAAGAAACTGTGTTCATAGTTGTACTTTGTTTTTGTATTGTTGCTTTAAACATTACCACAGTTGCGTTTCAGTAAAACCTGTTTAAACTTTATTGACACTAGCAGGAAGTGCATAGAACATATATATATATGTCTGTAGATTTCATTGGCCGACAAGTATGACTCACTGGCTGACAGGGGCAAGCCCCCAGATCAGTTAAACATTTGAATATTTTTTTTTCTGCTTTGAAAAAAGAAAACACACAGTATCAGAAGCAATAAAGGAAAAAAATGATAAGCGTTCCGTAAAGTGTTAGTGCATCTATCTATCTATCTATCTATCTATCTATCTATCTATCTATCTATCTATCTATCTATCTACAGTCAGGTCCATAAATATTGGGACATCAACACAATTCTAATCTTTTTGGCTCTATACACCACCGCAATGGATTTGAAATTAAACAAACACAATGTGCTTTAACTGCAGACTTTCAGCATTAATTTGAGGGTATTTACATCCAAATCAGGTGAACGGTGTAGGAATTACAATAGTTTGTATATGTGCCTCCCACTTTTTAAGGGACCAAAAGTAATGGGACAGATTAACAGTCATAAATCAAACTTTCACTTTTTAATACTTGGTTGCAAATCCTTTGCAGTCAATTACAGTCTGAAGTCTGAAACACATAGACATCACCAGACGCTGGGTTTCATCCCTGGTGAGGCTCTGCCAGACCTCTATTGCAACTGTCTTCAGTCCCTGCTTGTTCTTGGGGCATTTTCCCTTCAGTTTTGTCTTCAGCAAGTGAAATGCATGCTCAATCGGATTCAGGTCAGGTGATTGACTTGGCCATTGCATAACATTCCACTTCTTTCCCTTAAAAAACTCTTTGGTTGCTTTTGCAGTATGTTACGGGTCATTGTCCATCTGCACTGTGAAGCGCTGTCCGATGAGTTCTGAAGCATTTGGCTTAATATGAGCAGATAATATTGCCCGAAACACTTCAGAATTCATCCTGCTGCTTTTGTCAGCAGTCACATCATCAATAAATACAAGAGAACCAGTTCCATTGGCAGCCATACATGCCCAGGCCATGACACTACCACCACCATGCTTCACTGATGAGGTGGTATGCTTTGGATCATGAGCAGTTCTTTTCCTTCTCCATACTCTTCTCTTCCCATCACTTTGGTACAAGTTGATCTTTGTCTCATCTGTCCATAGGATGTTGTTACAGAACTGTGAAGGCGTTTTTAGGTGTTGTTTGGCAAACTCTAATCTGGCCTTCCTGTTTTTGAGGTTAACCAATGGTTTACATCTTGTGGTGAACCCTCTGTAATCACTCTGGTGAAGTCTTCTCTTGATTGTTGACTTTGACACACATACACCTACCTCCTGGGGAGTGTTCTTGATCTGGCCAACTGTTGTGAAGGGTGTTTTCTTCACCAGGGAAATAATTCTTCGGTTATCCACCACAGTTGTTTTCCGTGGTCTTCCGGGTCTTTTGGTGTTGCTAGACTCACTGGTGCGTTCTTTCTTTTTAAGGATGTTCCAAACAGTTGATTTGGCCAAACCTAATGTTTTTGCTATCTCTGATGGGTTTGTTTTTTGTTTTTTCAGCCTAATGATGGCTTGCTTCACTGATAGTGACAGCTCTTTGGATCTCATATTGAGAGTTAACAGCAACAAATGCAAATAGCACACTTGAAATGAACACTGGAGCTTGTATCTGCTCTTTGTAAATGGGATAATGAGGGAATAACACACACCTGGCCATGGAACAGCTGAGCAGCCAATTGTCCCATTACTTTTGGTCCCTTAAAAAGTGAGAGGCACATATACAAACTGCTGTGATTCCTACACCGTTCACCTGATTTGGATGTAAATACCCTCAAATTAAAGCTGAAAGTCTGCAGTTACAGCACATCTTATTAGTTTCATTTCAAATCCATTGTGGTGGTGTATAGAGCCAAAAAGATTAGAATTGTGTCGATGTCCCAATATTTATGGACATGACTGTATATTTTTATCTGTCTATCATTATCTGTAACATGGGTGTACAAACGTCTCTTCCAAACTGCTTACAATCAAATGGGTATGTCTTTAATATGTTTTATCTTAGAACACAGAACTCTGTAAAGCTCATTTGTGAGAGGCTATCATCCTAGCACATCAATTTATTACAGAAGTAATGCTTTGTGAAATCTGGCTTTGCTTATGCTTCTGAACAGCCAGACAAATCCATCAAATTGCCTGAAATGATAGGAAATGATGATAGAATAATGATAGGGAAAAGGGCTTTGTTGTGGAAGTTCTTTTATTCCTCCAGTTTCATGTCACCATTTAGCAGAAGTTTAGTTATCAAAACGTAATCACAATATTCGTAGCTGTTTGGACATTCAGCCCAAAATGTGCAGCAGATATGAATGATAAGGCTTTTGTAATTAGATAGCCAAGACATTTTCTTGACTAAGTTTCATAAAGAATGATGTTATGGGCCAATATCTTTTCAGATTGTAGCAAGTGAACATTTTCATTTTGCATATCCAGTTTTAATTATTTAAAAGTTTGCTTTGGTGGTTCTGAAAATGAATGTTTCAAAATGTTTCAAAGCATGAATTGGTCTCTTTAAAGAATAAACCACATTAAATGTATAATTGCCATACAGGGTGGCTATAGAATTTCATGAGTACCAACTCTTAGCTATCAGATAACCTATCATTGTATGATCGAGGCATTTATTGAAAGTTTTGAATACGTTTTGTTTTATATAAATGTTTTAACAAGGTTACTTAATGTATCCCCTTCAACGTAATTTTCATATAAAATTTACACTCCACCAACAGATTCTCAGCTTTTGGAATGTACCCCTTTGGTACAGTATACTCCTCTGAGGTTGTCATCTTGCGCACCTTGTGGCATAAGCCCACAGCCACTGACGAGGGGCTTCATACTACCAGTGTAATGCAGTTAGCAGTAACGTATTTGTAAGTGGGATGTTACAATTACACGGGGAAGTCCAGTCTGTTTACTGTGAACAAGGAGTTCTAGAATGGTATTACAAGGTACCTGGCTGTACCTTTACTAAAGGACCACTGATGTGTACGCTGATCGGTAGCCCACAGTAACCTATAATCCAGTATCCCAGGTCATTGTGTGAATTACTAAAGACCTTTTTTCCTCTGCAACAACATGCCATACACGGATCTTCACGAGTCATGGTGAACAGGGTATTTACTGGGCCTGTTAAAGAGCCTTATAGGCATGTTACATGCAGGGATGTGTTGTGCTGGGTTTGCGCTAGACATAACGTTTTCTTTGATGGACAAAAAGTTAAATTTTAGTCTGATCAGACCAGAGCACCTTCCTCCATACATTTTGGGAGTCTCCCACATGCCTTTTCGCAAACTCAAAACCTGCCATTTTGTTTGTTGCTGAAATTAATGGCTTTCTTCTGGCCACTCTATGGCCCAACTCTATGGAGCGTACGGCTTATTGTCGTCCTATGTACAGATACTCCAGTCTCTGCTGTGGAACTCTGCAGCTCCTCCAGGGTTACCTTAGGTCTCTGTGCTGTCTCTCTGATTATTGCCCTCCTTGCCCGGTCCATGAGTTTTGGTGGGCGACCGTCTCTTGGCAGGTTTGCTGTTGTGCCATGTTCTTTTCATTTGGTTATGATAGATTTGATGGTGCTCCTGGGATCATCAAAGAAACAACAACAAAACATTGAACTTAAGGCTGTAATGTAACAAAATAGGTAAAAAGTCAAGGGGGTGAATACTTTTGCAAGGTACTGTATAACATCAATTAATCCTGGTTTATGAAAATATTAAGTATTAATACAAATTATGTTCATTTATATATATATATATATATATATATATATATATATATATACATATATATATATATAGTACATTTGTGTGTACAAACTTCAAAGATATGTTATTGCAGAACTGTAAGAGCACAAGAGAGGCTCTCCAGATACAACAAAGCAGGAACTCTATTATCTGTTTAAATTGTGGCAACAGAAAATATATTAAATATATGCAACAAATGAATCTTTAATTGTGATATTCACACACATAACTAATAACAATAGAATTTTTTTTTGTAATTATACACTATATACAATAAAAAGCTGCATCAATAGTGAGGTAAGTTACATATACCAACTCCTTGAAAGTATCTGTTAAAAAAACGTATTTCCTGCTCAGAATTCTGAGAAATACAGTTGTTGCACTGATTTCTGGGAACCTGGGCAGATATATGCAAATGTGCCCACAGAGGCTTTGCTCTTGTAATCCAATACCATTTTAAACATTACTTATTTTAAGCATATGCCTGTATTACATAGCTTTAAGCAAAGCCCAGGATGGATTACATATGTGTGTGTGTTTCAGAGACCCCATTGGCCAACCTTCAGCACCTCCATTATTATCAGTGTAGTTTTGTATATTCATAATTATGGAATTTCATCCCCGTTTTGGGAATAATCAGCAGTCTTGGTGATGTTGATGTCTTAGAGCTGGTTTTGAACCACAACATTCTTTGGAGCATTTGAAATTTATTCTATGGCACAGACCAATGTTGCGAGTGTCTCCTTATTGTTTATTAAGCTCTGCCTGGGGTTGTGCTTAGTGCATCTTCTTGCAATTTTCTTACTGTTTTAGTTTTCTCTGTATCGATAAATCATGAACTTGAATTTAAAGAGCAGTGTAAAAATCTATTTGGATAATTCTACCATTGTACTATTTTGGTCTTTGATAAACAGCAAGTTTATTAGTTATGAAGTTTACTGGTGTGGAAGATAATTTACTGCACCACTGTTTGTTTTCTTTTTTTTATTATGTGGTATTTTTTGCCCTGGTTTTAAGACTTTATAAAACAATGACTGTAGTCCTATATATATTGTGACAAATTACCATTTTCTTTTCTATTTGTGGCCACGAATCCAGCACCTTTGTGGAGGAACAACAATACAGGATACATCTAGCATCTTGCGGAGGAATGCCAATACAGGATATTTCTAGCACCTTGTGGAGGAACACCAATACAGGATATTTATAGCATCTTGTGGAGGAACACCAATACAGGATATTTCTAGCATGTTGTGGAGGAACACCAATACAGGATATTTCTAGCATGTTGTGGAGGAACACCAATACAGGATATTTCTAGCATGTTGTGGAGGTACAACAATACAGGAGGCTTGAATAGTTTTCAAATTTTACTGTAAAGTTAGCCAGTGATACAGCGATGCATAAAGAAAAACAAACAAAAGAAAACAACCAGAGCACTACCTTTTTATTTCCCTTACTATCCAGGCTGATTGTTAGGCAACAAGGGGGATCATACAACTGTGTGTGCACGGCTCATCCACACCACTGAGCATGTGCCGCAGAACCACAGCAATACGCATGTAGGGGCAGAGAAGGGGCAGAGAGAGAGAGGGGGCAGAAGGAGAGAGGGGGAGAGAGAGAGAGGGCAGGAGAGAGAGAGACGGAGGGGGGAGACAGAGAGAGGGAGGGAGGCCGAAAGAGAGGGATTGGAGAGAGAGAGAGAGAGGGAGGGAGGGCGAGAGAGAGGGAGGGTGGGAGAGAGAGGGAGGGAGAGAAAGGGAGAGAGAGGGAGGGAGGGAGAGAAAGAGAGAGGGTGAGGGGGAGAGAGAGGTAAGGATGGGAAGAGGGAGAGAGAGAGAGAGAGAGAGAGAGGGAAGGAGGCAGAGAGGGAGAGAGAGAGGGAGGGAGAGAAAGAGGGGGAGGGAGAGGGGAGAGGGAGGGAAGGAGAGAGGGATGTAGAGAGGGAGGGAGGCAGAGAGAGAGAGAAAGGCAAAGAGAGAGGAATCGAACCAAGGCCGCAGCAGTGAAAGCCTTGAATACTAACCACCAGGGAACCACTTCAGAAAAGATAATATAATTTAGCAGAACAAACCCACTTAGCCTCCCAACCAGCAGGAAATGTGGCACAGGCATGGAGTCAGGTACAAACAGTGTTTACCAAAACAAATATGGATTCAGGCACGAATAGTGTTCACCAAATTAATATTATATCTAAAATGTTTTATTTTTTTTATGTTTGTTATTATTTTGTTATTATTATCATTTATTTTGTTGTTTTTGTATAGTTGTTCAGTCTTGTCCCACACTTTGTAACCCTATGGACCTCAGTATGCCAGGCACACTTGTCTGGTTGGGCTTATCTATAAGTTTTTTTGGCAAAGATAGTGGAGTGGGATGCCAGCTCCTTCAGCTGCTAATGCTGTTAATTTGTTACAACCTTCACAAACACATGAACATTTTCCAAAGCTACACTGGTTCACTACAACTAATGATGGCAATGTGGTTTATACAAACCTGTCTAGATATAAAACAAATATAACTTAACTTAAGGATGGGAAGGACAATGCTTGTTATGAGAACATTCAGGTTACACTGAGCATTAGTGTTATCATAATGATAGAATTTAATAGAATTTGAAAGCTAATCTTTAAATCACCAGAATTATGTCTCTGTGTGCTGTTTGTTTGCTTGTTTGAATCACATGCAATTTCTGTGGAGGGAAATAATCTGCTTACTGTTTGCTAAATTGCACAATGTTTAGATAACTTAATATTGCTGTGGCATTATTTAACCTTTAAGACACAAGCTAATAGGGTTGTATGGAAAGTAAAATGTAATGCAGCACAGACAGCATGATATTGTATTGATATGCATTATATTTGCTTGACTATGATAATGCAATTGTAAAGCAAATATGTAAATTAAGCATGCAAAAGAATAGAAGAAGCTGTATTACATATTGCATAGAAAATTAATACGATAGTTGGCATCTGAATCCTGTCATGTTGGAATTTAAAAGTTATTATACAAAATGTAACAGTTGTAACAACTGTGAATAATCACTTGCAACCTTATTAATTTATGATTTGGCCAATTGAATAGGGCTCTATATAAGCACATAGCATATGTTTTTTACAAAAGTTTTTAGTTAGTGAAGACCTTGCTTGTGTATAGAATTCACTAACTAAAAATGTCTGTAAAAAAAATATGCTCTGTGCTTATATAGATCCCTATTCAATTGGCCAAATCACAATTTAACAAGGCTGTTGGTTAGTATTAATTATAGAACAAATAAACACAACGTGATCCTAAACTCAGTTAACATAGACTTAAAGGTATATCTAAGTTTCCCTGTTTTTACCTTTTTCTAATCTAACATGCTGCTTATATCAGACACACACATTACATGGAGTCATACTGTACACGTACTGATTTAGTTTATTTAAAAACTAAACTTGTTTTCCACACTCCAGAACTGTTTACATAGGCACCGGATACCTACCAACAGAAACACTGCATTCAAATTTGAAACGTAACCCTTTACTTCAAGCCAGCAGCAGCTCAATGCAGAAATCTTGTTGATTCTTTCCTGCACAAACTGCCATTACTTATTGTTACATTGTATTAAAATATATAATTACCTGTGATTGGCCAAAATGAATTATGAATTTTATGCTAATGTTAGCAGGGATTTTCAGGGGTGTTAACTCACAAAAGCTACTGCTTGCAAACTCAAGAAATATAGCAAACATCAAGGTCAGTTTGTTAATGTTTATTTTGGTATTTATCATGCAAACATTTATTTTCATACACTACTGATTCTCCTCTTTCAGATGCATTTATAATTCAGGAAACTTAGATATGCCTTTAAAGGTATATTTGAGTTTCCTAGATTATGAATGCATCTGATAGAGGAGAATCAGTAGTGTATGAAAAAGTTTTTTGAATAAAAAAAATTAAAAATTAATAAGCATTAAAAAAGTTAGTAAAATGTCTTCAGTTTTCCTCTCACTGGCTGAGACAAAGCTGCTCAGGAGGCAGACATGATAATAAGAGCCCATTTCACTAGTCCACAACTCCGCAGTGCACATTGGCTAGGACGCTCTGCCTACATATGTGTCTTGGGGGTATAGCTCCCACATAAAATTTCAAATGTACTTTGAATTACAAATATAAAGAATTCCTCAAAAAAATTATTTGTTATGAGACATGCCCAATTAGACAAACTTAAAACACATGATATCCTGCAAACTTTCATATAACTTCAAGATATTTGTTCCCATGTAAGAAACATGGGCTTTAAAAATGTCCTAAACTTAATGTGAAGCTGTCGTACAGGGAGCACTGAATACATGCTGCCTCTGCCCTCTTACAATCCTTCTTTATAGTTGCTGATATAAATGCTGACTTGTCATCCAATCATGTGTCATATCCAAGGATGTAATTTCCTTTGATTGACCATGGTTGAGAAATTGTAGGGAAAGGATGCAACATATATTTCCTAGTAGATAATTTAAAAATAAGTTTAAAATACTTTAACAACATTTTTATAATTAATACAATTATTCTTCTATTGTTTTATATGCCAATGATGAAATAACATTAAAAAAACATCCTTTAAATTTCTGCAACTGGCTTAGTTATTCTCAGTATGTAACCTGTTCTTTTGGAAAGATATAACCGCAAAGAGGAAACAGTACATCAATACATGCTAAAAGCTTTCATCTCCTACCTCTCAAAGAAGGATTACTTTATTTCTCTGTATCCATTCAGACAGAATAGCTGGTGATAAGGAGGATATGAAACAGTCTATTTCAGACTAAGATTTATGTGAAAGTGTCATACTCAGGAGAACACAGATAAAGTTACATCCAATCATTTGCTTTCAGCTATGTATTTTGATGAGGTGCACTATTTCAACACAAATGTCACATTATGAGATGTGCCTAAGGATATCTATGTTGCTTGTGACATGTGGCCAATATGACTTAAAACAAGGTGTAGCAACAAAAGCTAAACACTGGTTACCGTGTTTTTTACTTGAGAACATGGGAATGGAATTTGACAAATTGGTCTATGTGCTGTCTCTAACTGTAATTATGGTTCAACTGCAAAAATAATTTGTCAAGAAAATACCTTTTGTGAATGTGGAGAGGTAGAAGTTAAGTAGATAACTATGTCAAGTGACTAATTGCAATTTATTTGCATTGACTTTGAAATTATGATTTCCTGCCCTTTTAAACATAAAGCACACTAACACCCCCATTACATATAGATCCCCCCAAATAACAGTGGATTATACAAGACAACTCCCTTTTGGATCACTATCTTGTCATGATGAAGGGGCTTGTATACTTCAATGAAGCTGCTAGCTATACATTGTTGCGTCACCCGAGATGGGCAGGTCATTGCAAAGTGGTTAGACAAATCACATTCCACTGGAGAAGGAACTGTCAACCCACTTCAGTATCTTGGCCAAGATAACCTTATGGATAAACACACCCAGATACATTATGATTGTGCCTGGTGTGCTTTGGTTCATAGGGTTAAAGAGAGGCGGACACAACTGAACGACTAAACAACAGCAGCATGTGAAAACAGAGTGGGAGAACAGGTAATGACCCCACTTTACCTCCAATGGGAGGAACAGGGTTGCAAACTCAAACTGTTTTAAAGTGTAATTTTGTAATGTATAACAGGATAAGCAAACATATGACTGATTCAATGATCGTTCAACAAAAATCTTTGCAGGATTGCTTAATTTAACAGGTTGGGCTAAAGGGATAAATATTTATCTCTGTGACTTTAATATTAGTTTTCTAGAACATTAATTTTTACATATTACTTATCATTTTTTTTATCATATTAGAATTATTATTATTTCCACAGTCATTTTCTTATAGCTTTAATAAGATTAATAATTGTTTTCATTTGCAGAAACCAAAGACAAAATAAATCTAAACATTGCTGAGCAAACATTCTGTTATAATCACTTATATAAAAGCCACTTCATCATCTTCATCATCTATTAGGAGAAAATAGATGCAAATAATAACAAGTCTTAATGAGAAAGCATGAAAAGCCAACTAATAAATTATCCAGAGATTACCAGTATAATGCTCATGATAGTGTTTATTAAATAACTTGTTAAGGTACTCTGAAATCAAAGCTGCAACAAAAAGCCTGCATAAAACAGAGATATTGTTAGATATTATCTCTGGGGTGAACTGGAGCTGGCATCTGACAATATGCTGAACTCCCCAATGACTGGCAATAAGTATTAATTAAACAGCAGTGACACTCTCAGCAATGGAAATAAATTATTATTAAAGAACTTATTGCTAAACTCTTATTCTCTCATAGAACTTCAAGTCCCCTATAACACTTTACTTTTATACTCAGTAATAAAGCAATAATGAGGCTTAAGTTTACTTAAGGGAATATTGTAGCCCTGTCTTTACAGTATGTTATTTTGAAGAACTAATAGATTAACTTAGTTTTACGTAATTCAAATTAAAATATCATTTAAATGATCACTGAAGGTTGATAAACTGTTCACATGTTTGTGAAAAGTTTAACAAACTAACAACATTTGCAGCAATGTAAGCCATGGGCAAAAGTATATTTTTAGCGAAAACCTAATTTTTGACAGACATTTTCTTTCTAAGGGCTTCCGTATTGGATCACTAGAACACTTCTTGTGTGCCTGGAGCCTGAGGGTGCATGTTATTCAGCACTGGATGCATTTGGATTTGTGACCCCACTGGACAGTGGGTTAAGCTTTCACCATTTTACACCTCTTCTCCTCATATCACATGCTCAAAAACAGGGTTTCTCACTTCAAAGTGAACCTCCTGTTTTCCCTGCTCTGTACCCGGCCAGTCATGCATGAACATGAATGAGAACTGACAGGCAAAATAGTTAACAGTTGGTCATTAAAGGTATATAGAAGTTTCATGATTTATGAATGCATCTAATAGAGAAGAATTAATGTATGCAAACATTTTTTCATGAAAAAATCCCAAATTAAACATTAATAACATTATCCTACAATTTGCAAAAAATGTCTTCAGTTTTCTGAGTTGATTTTGAGAAGAAATGCCCCTAAAAATCGAAGCTAAATTAGCATACAATTCAAAATTCACTGTGGCCAATCAGATGCAGCAATAACATTGAAGCAGTGTATTGGCTTCAGTCTCTACAGCATAGCATCATGGGATTTGTAGTCTTTTGTCCCCACACCACACCTTTCTCCTCCTTGGAAGAAAGCAGTTCTTGCAGAGATGCTTTGGATTTCTGCACTGTGCTACTACTTGCTGGACGGTTAGTATAGGTTTAATAAATGTACTTGAATACAGTCTTTCTATTGGTAGGTACCAGATGCCTATGCAAGCAGCTCTGGGGTATGGGAACAAATATTTTAAAATAAAATAAATCTGTGTATAGAATAAATCCATGTAATTTGTGTTTCTGATATAAGCAGCTTGTGTTAGATTAGAAGATTGAAAAAAACAAAACAAAAAAGAATGCTCCAGTTTATTTTTTGTGCTGGTACTCAAGGTGACTATGAATTATAGAGTATCTTTGATCTTGGTATTAACATTTTTTGGTACACTATTCTAGAATCTGAGAAATGATTGCTAGTAAAAGTGATATTATTTGTGCTCACCTACATATTAATAAATATTTGTGGTATATTTTTTTCAATATTACCAACAAATCCTTTCACTTTAGCTCTGTAGGTATAACTATTTTTTTTTTTTACCTTATTTTTTATAATGTTTTTAAAACATAACCATAAAAGATAGCACAATAGTTAAATGTTGCTTTGCATTACATGACAACATTTTATTATCTTATAGAGAATGCCTCAATCTATATATCTTATTTTTACCCTTATATAAAAGGGGAAGATTATTAGAAAAATGTTGCTAAATCTAAAGGATTATATTCTGCTCATTTATCCAAATAGAGAAAATGTGTAGTCCTTCATAAAATAACGTAAGACATTTTTTTCATTCTGGATATTCTGGATATTAATGTTTGGTGTTTGTTTATACGGCCAGTGAACCACATTTACTATTTCTATTATACATTTTTGTCCATCTCTCCTTATATCTTCAAAGGCCCATTTAGTAGTATTATAAATGGGTCTAATTTTAATTTATAAGTCATTTGTTTTTTAATTTCTTGTATGTTAGTGTATTTTAGGCCATTCCCACCATACATGAATGGCTGTGTTCAATTATTTATATCCCCTGAAACATGTTGATGGTATAAGTGGCTTGTACTTATTTATTATTACTGGGATTCTGTACCAAAAGTATAATATTTTTTAGTTAATTTCTTTAGTCTGACTATTTCTTGATACTCTGGTGTTCTTACACCATATTGTTATTGCCATGTTTTGTTGTCTATTTGTGTGTATATGTCAATGCACTATATGTGACTATCTCTACAGTGGAAACATTAGCTTTCAAAAATACTAAGTTTGTAAGAGGCCTTATTTTATACATACGTTTATATATAATGTTTGCTTGAAGGTTCTGACATCTGTCATGTAAATCATAATGGGGTTTGACTTCTTGAAAAGTCATTATTTCACCATTTCTTATAATATATGAATTAAGCATGAAGTACCCCTTTTTTACATCTTAAAAAAATTGCTAAGTCCCATCCCTGGGCAAAAATCTTTATTTTTAACTATGGGTGTTAAGATTGTGTCAGTTTATATACATTTTTATATTTAACCCATAAGTATAGGTTATGATTGAGTGAGATACAGTTTTTCATGTAGTTTGGCTTTTTAGATTCACTTAACCATCTAGGAAAGAGACAACATGAACCTTGAAGTGTTACTGGGGGATAGTCATGTCTAATGTTAGTAATATACAGTAATCAGGTATTTACAGGAAAGTAGCACATATCAAGCACCAAGCAAATTGTATGTGTGTATGAGGCTGCATCAAGAGTTTACATTAATTTTTAATTGTTCTAAGATCATGTTCAGGCACATACGCCTATAAGTGGTAGGTGAAGTATGGC
This sequence comes from Discoglossus pictus, assembly GCA_027410445.1. NCBI lineage: Eukaryota > Metazoa > Chordata > Amphibia > Anura > Alytidae > Discoglossus > Discoglossus pictus. The sequence continues at coordinate 219,842,435 of CM050165.1, read as the reverse complement.
CATCCACTCGCTGTTGCCTTTGTATCTATGTTTTAGTTAAAATCACTATTAATTCCTCAGATTGCAATGGGAGAAACTGCTCCTAGAACCAATCAATACCACAGGCACCTGCACTTATGGTCTCCAGACTAATTAAAGGCAACATTACATCTATAAATAGCTTGATGATTTTATTAGCTTAGAGCAGTGTTTCTCAGCTCCAGTCATTGGTACAACAAAACACGCCAGGATTTAAAGTACCACTTTGAAATGCATCTAAAATCTTTTTTGAAAAGGTTCCACATTGCAATCTCTTTTCTTTAATGTAAAAGTCCCAGTATTGAATAAACTGTTTTGATTTAAAGTTGAATGGTGGAAAAGTTAGTTATAATGTGCAAATGTATAACTTTAGAAAAACACGTAAGTTGAACAGTCTTAATTAAGATAACTAAGCAAGTCTAGGATATACATAAGCTAGTGAAAATGTATTCATCCAAACTTTTTCGGTTACTATGATAGAATTGATGAACTACAATTAGTTTTTATCTGTCATAAAATATTGCTTTTTATTCGCCACTGGGACTTATCTATGTCCACCAACTAGCAGTAATTTGAATTCTGCCTGTTAGCCAAAGGGACATACATACAATGCTATGCTGTGTGCAGACATTAATTTTATACACATAGGGCCTCATTGAATTGCTAAGTTTTAGAGATCCGGGCTCACAAATAGAGGTCGCAAGCTACTTTGCTATTCAATTGCCTTCCGATTGCGGGTTACATGTTACGAGCTGCGATCCATTGCGATTCGTCAAATCGCAAGTTACTTCCCTCAAAGCCTTTGATCTTTCACGGCCGCAAGAGTTGTTATATCGCTATTCAATTGCTACGATTTTCTCTCGTCAATCACTCAATCAAGCTCGCAAATGGCAAAAATCGAACGACAGGTTACTGCTGCCTAGGAAGTGTAGCAAAGGGCCTAATTACAAATAGGGGCACTTGAAATGCAAATATAAATTAAATCCAGCACTGTACAGCGCCTTGCAAAAGTATTCACCCCCCTTGGCATTTTTTGGGTTTTGTTGCCTCACAACCTGGAATTAACATGAATTGTTTGAGGATTTGCATCATTTAATTTACAGTACATGCCCACAACTTTGAAGAAGTTTTTTTTTTTATTGTGAAGCAAACAACAAATAGGACAAAATAACAGGAAAAGTCAATGTGCATAACTATTCACCCCCCTAGAGTCAATACTTTGTAGAGCCACCTTTTGAAGCAATCACAGCTCCAAGTCGCTTTGGATAAGTCTCTATGAGTTTTCCACATCTTACCACTGGGATGTTTGCCCATTCCTCCTTGCAAAATTTCTCCAGCTCCTTCAAGTTGGATGGTTTGCGCTTGTGAACAGCAATCTTTAAGTCTGACCACAGATTTTCAATTGGACTAGGCCATTCCAACACATTTACATGTTTTCCCTTAAACCACTCAAGTGTTGCTTTAGAAGTGTGTTTGGGGTCATTGTCCTGCTGGAAGGTGAACCTCCGTCCTAGCCTCAAATCATTCACAGGGTGGAACAGGTTTTGCTCCCTGTATTTAGCACCTCCGTCTTTCCCTCAACTCTGGCCAGCTTCCCAGTCCCGGCTGCTGAAAAACATCCCCACAGCATGATGATGCCACCACCATGTTTCACTGTGGGGATGGTGTTCTTTAGGTGATGTGATGTGTTGGGTTTGCACGAGACATAACGTTTTCTTTGATGGACGAAAAGTTACATTTTAGTCTTATCACATCATCAGACCAGAGCATCTTCCTCCATACATTTTGGGAGTCTCCCACATGCCTTTTCGCAAACTCAAAACGTGCCATTTAGTTTTTTGCTGAAAGCAATGGCTTTCTTCTGGCCACTCTGCCATAAAGCCCAACTCTATGGAGCGTACGGCTTATTGTCGTCCTATGTACAGATACCTGCTGTGGAACTCTGCAGCTCCTCCAGGGTTACCTTAGGTCTCTGTGCTGCCTCTCTGATTAATACTCTCCTTGCCCGGTACATGAGTTTTGGATGATGTCCGTCTCTTGGCAGGTTTGCTGTTGTGCCATGTTCTTTCCATTTGGTTATGATAGAGTTGATGGTGCTTCTGGTAATCAAAAATTTGGATATTTTTTTATAACCTAACCCTGACTTGTACTTCTCAACAACATTGTCCCTTACTTGTTTGGAGAGTTCCTTGGTCTTCATGGCAGTGTTTGGTTAGTGGTGCCTCTTGCTTAGGTGTTGCAGCCTCTGGGGGCTTTCAAAAAAGGTGTGTATATGTAATGACAGATCATGTGACACCTAGATTGCACACAAGTGGACATCATTTCACTAATTATGTGACTTCTGAAGGTAATTGGTAGCACCAGAGCTTTTTATGGGCTTCATAACAAAGGGGGTGATTACATACGCACATGCCAATTTTCTGTTTTATATTTCTAAAAAAGTTTTATGTATATATTTTTCTCATTTCACTTCACCAACTTAGTCTATTGTGTTCTGATCCATCACATAAAATTCAGATTAAGAAAACATTGAACTTAAGGCTGTAATGTAACAAAATAGGTAAAAAATCAAGCGGGTGAATACTTTTGCAAAGCACTGTAAATGATGGGGAACACAATGGGTGACATTAGAATTAAAAGCACAACATTCTCAAGCTTGCACATCTCCTAAAATAAATACTTTATTTCATGTTTATTTTTCGTCCAAAGTCCAACAGGCTTCAACCTCCAAGCCCGTAGGACTTTGGAATCCAACCTCCATTTGTTTCAAAGTCCTACGGGCTTGAATAATGAGTTACTGGCTTGGAGGTCATTCAGGCCCATAGGACTTTGAACAGAAAATTAACATGAAATAAAGTATTATATTTTGGTGATGTGCGAGCTTGTAAATGTGCTTTTAATTGTAATGTCACACATTGTGTTCCCAATCATTTAGATTGCTGTATTGAATTTATATTTGCATTTAAAGTGCTCCGATCTTACGGGCAGCAACCACAAGATACAGGCTTGTTTTCGTGATCATGTTCAGGCCGGCAAATGCTACTGACGATGGCAGGGTTTCTGATTCTCGCCCAGCCAATTGAATAGCAGAGTAAATGTACAGCAACGGGAGGCCGCAACTCGATTGCTATTTGCAATCAAGTTACGGCCCTGAATTGAATGAGGCCCATAGTTTACTCATTTTCTACATGTTATACAAAAAGGTTTCATGACAAAATTTTGTGGTCAAGATTTGTTAAACTTAAAATTCCTTAAAGGACTCATGTAGTTTAGGAGAAATTGCACATGTTTTTGAACTGCCAAACACGCTAACAACATTAGCAGTCTATGAACATATGCAAAATGATTTAATCTGTCTGATATCTTGGAGTCTGAGGGCATATTCTTATTATGCTCTTAGTGAATCTCAGATTTTTTTAGACATATAATCAAACATACATATATGTTTTATCCTACACCTGACTTTTAATTTCCATTAATATGCTGTTGCAACTATGGATCATTATTTCTGTCTCTATTTTATATTATAGAAATAGCACAAAAACACAAACAATTGCTGTTTATTTTTTATTTTCTTTAGCGATTAAAGCTAAAAGATGAATTCACATCACATTCTACATACAGTGATATTACCTCAGTAACTGGTTATACAACATATAATAAAGTAACTCTAGTTTAGAGTGCTCAAAAATACAGTATTACGATAAACAAAACATAAATATAAAAAACAGATTGCTAATAAGAAGGAAATGCAGGAAGTTTCTTAAAAATATTTTATCTGTGATTTGTTCCCCAGCTTATCTTGTTCTGTAATCGTGTTTACAGGTAAATTGTCCTATCCCCTTCCGCATACAGGGTTTCCTTTTGCATACATGCATTTAATCCATTCCTATTTCCAAATCCTATTAGTATTCAGCATAAACACTCTAATTCAATATCACTAGCTGCTTTCATATTTCTTAGTTCAACGAGGGATGTATATTTTGACCAAAATAAGAATAACCTGTCAGACGTGCCTAGCAAGCCATAAAAGGCAGCCCCCATTGTATATACTGCAGACTTAACCTTTCCTGTTTCAGTATTTCATCTGGAGTAGATTTATCAGGTTTTTGCATACTTTGGTGTCATTTGTTTGCATTGTGTTGGCAGAACTACCCACCCAGCCTAGTGTGAAAGATACTTGCTTGATGAGAGATGTCCATTGTGATATCATAGGGACACAAACCTGAAAAACAATTGTGCCTTTACGTGAATAGGACTAAAAACTGTCAACATAATGCACTAGTCATTTTTTATCTAAAGTAAATATTGAGATGCTATTTTATGAATGATTCCCTATGTACAGTAAATTCACAGCTTAATTTGACAACGGGGTCTGCTTGATTTTTGTAGGTGAGGGGGCTAGTTACATGATAGGACTAGGACTACACAGGACTAGGTCAGCACAAAAACAAATTAACCCACTGTGCCTAAAACTAGCACACTGAGCCACACAGAAAAATAAACTAGATTGTCTAAGCTTTGGGTAGAGATGGCATGTATTGCTGGAAAAATATGCATGTTGGAGAAGTGCCAGTCCCAATGATTATAATAAAGAGTAGAATTGTATATTCAGCTGGAATTATAATAGAAATCATCTGCAAATACATTACTTATTTATATCCAGCCTGTGATTTTTTTTATAATAGAAGCAGAGGTAAACATACTTATTACTATAATAATAATAATAATAATAATAATAATAATAATAATAATAATAGTAATAATAATAATAATAATAATATACTTATTATATTATATTTATTACAATTATTTTATTCACATAATTATGTAAATATAATTAAGTAATATGCATTTGGATATCATTTGTATAATAATTTGAGTCAAATGTACATGTAACTGTGAACAGTGAAGCCAGTACTTTACCAACCTGTGCTGTTATATTATCCTTTGCTGCTATTCTCTGCACATGCTCATTTTGGATGCAGCCACTTGACAAAGTAGGGCAGTGGACAGAGCTTTAGAGAGATCATTGAGACGTTTTGTAGACATTATTATAATGACACAATTTTAGTGAATGCAGTGAGGGCTGCTTCTATTGAGTCTTCTATCTCAAGTACAGTTTAATTTAGGAGAAAAAGTATAGGAAAGATCAAAATTGCTTTTGTATGATAGAGTTATTTTATTATTCAAATTTCATATTTTTTGACACGTCTTTTATTTGTGTTTCTTTTTTAATAGTTCTTCCTTTAAACTAGATTGCTGAAGATATCCTTTTCACCTATTGTTTTAATTATTATTTTATACGGGCACTATCACAGCATAATGTCTTCATTCTTTCTGTTAAATCTGCTTTACAGATCAGAGTCTCATTACCCTCTCAGAATATAAATATGTTGAGTGGGACAGTTCTGAGCAAGAACAGCTGCCTGACATCTCATATTAACATGTTACACTCTGCAGATAAGGGCACTTTCTAAAACATATCTTGCTTTAAAGAACCACTATCCGCTGGCCTCATGAGCTTTGTTTACTTAAACCTAATTTAATTTCCATTTTTAGCATCTTGTGGTTCACTCTCCTCTATCACTGTCTCTCTGGGTCATTGCTTCAGAAGATAAAATGATTTTAAAATTGAGCTAATGCTCCCTGACATTGGCATTTCTTCATATAATTATTGTGGGTTTGATTGCCTCGTTGAACTGGTAGGAAATGGGTTAAGAAGAAGAGAAAGATGTTTTTCTTTTTGTGTCATTGTCATACAGGGTTCCATGCTGTAAATGAAAGGCATGTGAAATGGACTATCATATCTGCCTCCCGGTAACACATTGTGGACATAATTATTTGGCATATGCTATAACCGAGACATTTGAAATGACAACATTTCATTACACGTTTTGTCCCTGGGCTTCTTGGTAGATTCAGAGGAATCCTAGTAACAATGCATTTTTATGTGACATTGAAATTCAATACACCTAACTCAAAGTGCACTTAAAATTACATGCAATCACACTATCTGGAGACTGGAATTTTTTGTCTTTGAAAGTTTAGAATGTATTTCTTGACAGTTATGTTAATGGCATAATTAACATCTTCTTACTTTTATCTGCCTGTGCAAAGTCTGCCTTGCACAAGTGGCAAAATGCAAATAAGCAGCCAACCATTATTTTATCTATCTATCTATCTATCTATCTATCTATCTATCTATCTATCTATCTATCTATCTATCTATCTATCTATCTGTCTTTCTTTACTGCTCAGTGACATTATCCCACAGTTATAACTGAGAAGTAGTTAGGAATACCCACAGCCATATATGCAGGACATAGACAGCCTTATTAAATTGTGATCTGGCCAATTGAATAGGGCTCTATATAAGCACAGAGCATATTTTTTTTAACTTCTATCCAAAAGCAAGGCCTTCACTAACTAAAAACTTCTGTAAAAAAATATGCTCTGTGCTTATATAGAGCCCTATTCAATTGGCCAAATCGCAATTGAATAAGGCTGAGAGTGTTTAAATGGCTGGCATAGCTTCATCTTGTGAAGCACCCCTATATAGCTGCTTAATTTGATTATTGGTAATAACAATAACATTACCTTAATAATCAAAGGCAAAATATCCATGAGGAAGATCAATTTTCGTGAAGAATGGTATATAGGTCATATGAAGCTAATGACAGAACAATGTATTTTCATGAATAGATGGAAAGCTCAACTGGTGCTGTCTCCTCTCCTGTATATATTGAGTGCAGCTAAAACTCACATTTAATTAGTAGGGACCAAGCACTGAAACGCATCACGCTGATATGTCATTAAAAAGTGTAACACTAATTTTACTTAAAAGAAATTCATAGAGGAAAGTAATTTAAAACGATAGAGAAAGTAATTGGTTCCAGAGGGGTTATTTTCTCATGGCCGAGTATAAAGAGGTATCAAGCCGTATCACCTTGTCATATTCTCAGTCAGCTATTAGTAATGCACATCAGGTAACATAGAGAATATTGCTGGAATGCTAAATAGTCTAGACCACTCAGCACCTGGAAGATGGAAGTAAGGAATTTACTGATGCAAACAACGGGCAATTAAACATGGTGCAAAGCCAACACTTAGCCAGACTGAAAAGGCTGCTTTCAGGGGAACTCCAATAGGTATCTGGTGGTCAGATCAGGCACATATTTCCAAAATAAAAACTGATATTATTCATTTATTTGCCTTGGTTACTAGACCAGTATAGTCTTCTGTTGTCGCACAACAGAAGAGAGATCCACATGACTAAGGTAAAGAATATATATAAATCAACAGACCAGTATCCAAATACGGCAAATGAGTAATTGTGCAGAATAATCCTGGTTAACAAGCACTGGGGGCAGGAGGACATTAAGAAAGTCATATACAAGTAAAAATGGAAATTAAACCCAGGAACGAAATCTCTTGAACCAAAAAATAAATGTAAAAAATATGTATTTAAAATAATGTTTTAAACATGACAACTTCTTGGATGAAAATCAATAAAAGGTCATTGCATTTAGTATCCCTTCCTAAAGAACCCTCCCAAGGTGTACATGGGAGAAACAATAATAACTTAAGAGCTGGGTATGTAAAATAGTCTTTTGCATAAAGGAAAGTAATACATTTTCAGTTTTAAATTAATTCTCTTCTTTTATATTTTCATACTGTTGGTATTGTTGTTTGGTCATGTCCGACTCTCCGTGAATATGGACCAGAGCACACCAAACACATCTGTGAGCCACTGGTCCATTAGCACCCTCAAGCTCATACTCAGTACTGCAATGGCATTTATCCATTTCCCCCTCTGCTGTCCCCTTATTCTTGTGCCTTTAATTTTCTTCCAGCATCATACTCTTCTCTAGGGATGATATGGTCAAAATATTTGCGGTCTTATTAAATTGCGATTCGGCCAATTGAATAAGGCTCTATATAAGCACATAGCATATTTTTTTTACAGAAGTTTTTAGTTAGTGAAGACTTTGCTTTTGGGTAGACGTTCACTAACTAAAAACTTCTGTAAATAAAATATGCTATGTGCTTAAATAGAGCCCTATTCAATTGGCTGAATCACAATTTAATTAGGCTGTTGAGCTTTAGCCTTATGACCAAACCTTCCACTGGACAGTTTGACTTGATTTCATATAGTATGAATAGGTTAGAGCTGTTTGCAGTCCGAGGAACTCTAAGCAGCTTGCTCCAACACCACAATTCAAAGGCTTCTTTATGGTACTGCTCTCACATGTGTATGTTACTACTGGGAATACTATAGATTTCACTATGCAGACCTTTGTTAATAGTGATATATCTTTATTTTTTATTGGTTTATCCAGAAATGCCACAGCTTTACTCCCCAAAATCAAATATCTTTTAATTTTATGTCTGCCTTCAGCATCTGAAGAGATCTTAGAGCCCAGGAAAACAAAATCTGTCACTGCCTCCACTTCTTTCCTATCTATTTGCTAGGAACTGAGATTGCTATTTTCCATGATCTTCATATATATTATGTTGAGCAGCAGTGCTTTTGCACTCTCTTCCTTCACCCTCATCAATAGGCCCTTTAGTTCTTCCATGTTGTTACAGCCTGGTCTTACGCATGATGTATTGAGCATATAAGTTGAATAAATAAGGTGACAATTTACAGCCTTGTTGCACTCCTTTCTCGATCTTGAACCATTCGTATGTCCATGTTCAGTTCTAACAAGGGCTTTTGGTCCACATACAGATCCCTCAGAAGGCAGACGAGATGGTCTGGTACTCCCATCTCTTTAAGAACTTGCCACATTTTGTTATGATCCAAACAATCAAATGCTTTAGAATAGTTTATGTAGCAGAGGTATGTATAACTGGGACTCTCTTGACTCCATGACCCAGCAGATTTGGCAATTTGACCTCTCGTGCCTCAGTCTCTGTGAAACCCATCTTGCACATCTGGTAGTTCTCGATCCATATATTGTTGGAGCCAAGCTTGCAGGATCTTAAGCATTATTTTGTTGGCATGTGGAATTAGTGCAATAGTTTGATAATTGAAGCACTCTTTGGCACTGCCTTTTTTTGGGATTGGGATGTAGACTGATCTGGTCCAGTCTACTGGCCATTGTTGAGTTTTTCAAATTTGTTAGCATACTGCAAGCAACACTTTCACAGAATCTTCTATGACTTTAAACAATTTAGCTGGGATTCCATCAACTCCTGCAGACTTGTTATCAGCAAGGCTTCCTAGGGCCCATCTCACTTCACTCGCTAAGATGTCTGGCCCCAGCTCATTGGACAATTATTGAGGTTATGGATGCTGTTAAGATCTTTCCTTTATAGATCTTTTGTGTATTCCTGCCACCTCTTCTTTATCTGATCTGAATCTGTTTACGCTCACATTGGCAGGAAAGGTTCGATTGAGATTCCCACTTTGCTTGAAGTGTTATTCTGTTATCTTCATCAGCTTTTTACATCTCTCATTATAAATTGTCTCCTTGCCTCTTCAGATAACCTCTGGAACTCTGCATTCAGTTGGACAAATCTTTTCCTATCTCCATTTTTTCCGTTTTTCTTCTTTCCTGTGCTACTCACAAAGCCTGACAACCATTTTTTAGGGTATTTTAAACCTTTAGGGTTTCTGTCACAGCATAAACTTCTGTCCAAAGTTCTTCACGTATTCTGTCTTCTGTAAATCTATTCTTTACTTCCACTACATATTCACTGGGGTTTTTATTTATTTCGTATTTGCATGTAATGATGATTTTCCCTCTTTTCTTCCGTTTAATTCTGAACTCTGCAATAAGAAGTTCATGATCTGAGCCTCAGTCAGCTCCAAGTCTTGTGTTTGCTGACTGTATAGAGCTCCTCCACAAAGTATATAGTCAATCTGTTTACTATATTGTCCATCTGGTGATGTCAATGTGTAGAGCTGTTGATCTTGACATAATTCTACTAATCTCTGACCTACTTCATTTTGTACTTCAAGGCCAAATTTGCTGGTTATTCCAGTTAGCTACTGGTTTACCTACATTAGCATTCCAATCTCCTATGCTGAGAGTAACATCTTTTCTTAGAGTTACAGTTGCATTCAAAAGTTTATACAAAAGGAAGAAGAAAGAAAAGAACACCTTTAAATTCTGACCTTTTTAATATTTCCCCTAAGCGACCAAAAATGATATAATGTATATACAAAAAATACATGAATACCTTCTCCTTTATCAAAAATAAAATATAGCTTTTATTAAATACAATATAAAATATCTATACATACAAATTCATACATATAATTAAAAATGATTTATAAAATATAAATTGTGTCTCCCAATCTCATAGATAACCAGTAATGGAGTAGAGTGAATCTCACAATAATAATGAGTGTATAAATCCTTTAGATTGATTTATAAGATCAAAAAATTATTACTGTGCTAATACACACTTAATCTATATCTATATATATTGAGAAGATCTAAAATATCAAAAGGATATTTGATAATATATTGTACTCATTTATTCAATTATAGTTGTAATGGTTATCTTTAACATAGTGAGGAAAGTAATAATATGCCAATAATATTGCTTTAAGAGAGAGGGCAGCAGTGGGAATAGAAGGGAACAGTGATGTCTATATCTGTGGCCCTCTGTTGCTATGTTATAGCGGAATGGCCCTAAATTACATTTAACCTGTCTTCACAAACTTGTGTTTACTCTGTCTAAACGCCAGAAGATAGATGCATATTCTCTGACAGCGTCTCACTGCTCGGTGACGTCATCAACGGGAGACATGGCCTGCAGCTGATCCGACGCGCGCGTTTCGCGTATGATGCTTTGACCAGGATCAGTCATCAGACATCACTGTTCCCTTCTATTCCCACCATCCCCACTGTGAAGCATGGTGGTGGCTCGAATGTCTTGGGGGTGTGTGAGCTCTAAAGGCTCGGGGAATTTTGTGAAAATTGATGGCAAGATGAATGCAGCATGTTATCAGAAAATACTGGCAGACAATTTGCATTCTTCTGCACGAAGGCTGCACATGGAACACTCTTGGACTTTCCAGTATGACAATGATCTTAAGCACAAGGCCACGTTGATCCTCTAGTGGTTACAGCAGAAAAAGGTGAAGGTTGTGGAGTGGCCATCACAGTCTCCTGACCTTAATATCATTGAGCAACTCTGGGGAGATGTCAAATGTGCGGTTCATACGGTTGCCAAGACGAATGGACAGCTATACCACCTTCAAGAATTAGGTGCCTCATAGACAACTTTTGCCTCTTTTCTGTGATTACACCTGAATAGTAAGTGTGTTGTGTACTTGTGCAATGATTAGTGGCAGCGGAGAAGGGGGTGTGGTTTTGCCTGTGTAAAGCTATATCAGTGTGTGACTTTTTGTGGTCTGCTTGCATCTGTTCTATTATTTCTCCTGAACAGTAAGTGTGTGTACTTGTGCAGTGAGTAGTGGGCAGGTGAGTAGTAAGAACCTAATATAAACAGGGGAAGGTGTGAACATTTCTAGCATAAGGCAGTTCTAGTATAAGTGCAGGAGTTTAAATAAAAGGAGGGAGTACAAAGGGGGAGAACATTGTAGTGCTTTAAACATTTTTTCCCCACTGTAATTATGAGTCAGTCCAGTGGAAACCTCACTCAGTGTACATTCTGTCATATGAATGCACTACTGGAACAGATGATCCAGGGTCCATACCTCTGTGAGAGGTGTGAGCATGTTGCCTATCTTGAAACTCAAATTGGAGAACTGGAGAGGAGAGTTGCAGCACTTAGTGATATTGCTTCACTGGAAAGGAGGTTGGTGCTCATGGAGCACAGTTTAACTGGGCCTAGCATGGAGGGTGGAACTGGGGCTATTGAGGATGCCCAGGGAGATAGCTGGGCTACAATTACAAGGGGAAGCAGGGGGAACAGGAGCAGGAGGCAGGCCAGTTCTGAGTTGGCAAGCATCAACAGATTTTCCAGATTTAGTGAAACTGTTGTTTTGGTGGTTGGGGACTCTATTATTAGGAAGGTAGACAGTGTGATTTGTCACCCAGATCCCAGCAATCAAACAGTTTGCTGTCTCCTGGGTGATCGGATTCGGCATGTTGTAGATCGGGTAGATAAATTATTGTGATGGGCTGGAAATGAACCAGCGCTCTTGGTACATATTGGTACCAATGACAAAGTTAGTGGAAGATGGAGTGTCCTAAAGAAGGATTTTATAGAACTAGGTAATAAGCTGAAGGCAAGAACCTCCAAGGTAGTATTTTCTATTTTTCTATTAGTGCCACGTGCTAGTCCAGGTAGGCAGAAGAAGCTTAGGGAGGTTAATGCGTGGCTAAAAATGTGGTGCATTAAGGAGGGGTTTGGATTTTTAGAGCACTGGGCTGACTTCTCACTTGAGTACAATCTCTATAGCAGGGACGTATTGCACCTTAATGATGAGGGAGCTTTTGCGCTACGGGATAGGATGGTAGAACGGCTGGGGGACTTTTTTAACTAGTAGGTGGGGACGAGGGATGAGTTAGAAGTAATGGGGTAGAAAGTGTTGGGGCGGGTAAGGAACTGATTAACTAGTCATGGGGGAGGAGAGGGGGAGGGATAGTACAGTCAATAGAGAGGTATTGCTAATTAACTCAAGCACAGTGGCAGGCACTTCAGAACTACAGACTCATAACATAAGGTGTATGCTCGCTAATGCCAGAAGCTTTCCAGGAAAAATGTGAGAGTTAGAATTATTAGCAGTTAATGAGAAATGGGATTTAATAGGCATTACTGAAACATGGTGGGATGAATCTCATGACTGGACTGTTAATCTGGATGGTTATAACCTATTTAGGAAAGATTGGGGCAATGGTAAAAGAGGAGGAGGGATTTGTCTTATGTTAAAGCCTATAGTCAGAGAAGATATTTATGGTGGAACTAGCGGTAATGTTGAATGTTTGTGGGTAGAGTTAAATAGCAGAGCAGCAAATTCTAAAAGAATATTAGTAGGAGTATGCTATAAACCCCCAAATATAATTGAAAGTGAGGAAATGCAATTATTGTTACAGATTGGAATTTTAATTACCCTGAAATAAACTGGATAAATGAGACCAGTAGTTCAGCTAAGGGGAGCAGCTTCTTGAGTACACTCAGAGAACATTGTCTGGCCCAAGTTATACAAGAGCCTACTAGAAATGAGGTTATCTTGGATTTAGTTATCACAAATAATATTGATATGGTATCAAATGTTGAAATAGGGCAACCTTTGGGAAATAGTGATCACAACACAGTCTCATTTGAGATTGAATGAAAAAAACAAAAACTTTTAATTTTAAAAGGGCAGATTTTAAGAGTCTAAGGGCAGCAATACAATATATAGACTGGGACAGAGAACTGACAGGTAAAAATACTGAACATAAATGGACAACGTTCAAATCCTTACTAAATAAACATACTTATAACCATATACAGTGGATATAAAAAGTCTACACACCCCTGTTAAAATGTCAGGTTTCTGTGCTGTAAAAAAATGAGACAAAGATAAATCATTTCAGAACTTTTTTCCACCTTTAATGTGACCTATAAACTGTACAACTCAATTGAAAAACAAACTGAAATCTTCAAAATATCCACTATATGATGTGGAAATAAAAGTAGAAGGAGTAAATCACAACCCATGTCGCTTAACAATGAATTAAAGATGAAGATGAGGAGTAAAAAACAAGCATTTAAATTATACAAACAAGGGGGGACAGAGACTGCTTTACGTAACTATAAGGAAATCAACAAGGCTTGCAAAAGGGCTATAAGACTGGCTAAAATCGAAAAATGAACAGTTAGTTGTAGAGAGTAAGACTAAACCTAAAATATTTTTTAAATATATTAATGGAAAGAAGTCCTGGAAGGAAGCTATAAGAACATTACAATGTGACACAGGCCCTCTGATAATTAGTGACCAGGAAAAGGCAGGTGAGCTAAATAGATTATTTCTTTTGTATGCACAAAAGAGGTACCAATTGTTGGGGCACTGCAACATAATGGAGCTACCTTACCTTCACCAAATGACTGGTTAACACAGGAAGAAATCCAAAAGAGGTTGGAAAAAATAAATGTTAATAAAGCCCCGGGTCCTGAAGGAATACATCCAAGGGTACTGAGGGAACTGGGCTCTGTAATAGCAAAACCATTATATCTAATTTTTCAAGATTCACTCAACACAGGGTCTCTAACAGATGACTGAAGAAAGGCAGAGGTGATACCTATATTTAAGAAGGGAGCAAGAGCAAATCCGGGGAATTATAGACCAGTGAGTCTCACTTTGGTAGTGGGAAAGCTTTTAGAAGGGTTAATAAGGGATAATATACAGGAATATGTCTATTCAAACAGGATTATAAGTAGGAGCCAACATGGATTTATGAAGGATAGGTCATGTCAAACAAACCTAATTAGTTTCTATGAGGAGGTTAGTCGGAACTTGGATCAAGGCAACTCAGTGTATGTAGTCTTTTTGGATTTTGCAAAGGCTTTTGATACAGTGCCACATGGGAGACTATTGAGCAAACTAAAGGATACAGGAATTGCCATAAATGTTTGCTTATGGATTGAGAGCTGGCTAAAAGACAGAAAGCAAAGGATTGTGGTAAATGGATCATACTCGGATTGGACTAATGTGGTAAGTGGGGTTCCTCTGGGTTCAGTATTAGGTCCCCTCCTTTATAACATATTTATTAATGACTTGGCAGTGGGATTGGAGTGTGGTGTCTCCATTTTTGCTGATGACACAACGTTGTGCAAAGTAATTAAATCAGAAAATTATGTACTATCCCTCCAAAGAGATTTGCATAAATTAAAGGAAGGGGTATCTAAGTGGCAGATGAGATTTAATACGAATAAAAGTAAAGTTATGCATCTGTTATGGAAAAATAGCCATGCAATTTATAATCTTAATGTAGCAAATCTAGGGGTATCAGATATTGAAAGGAATTTGGGAGTACTTGTGGACAACTGCCTAGGTCACAATGCCAAGCAGCATCTGCAAAGGCAAGTAAAATATTAGCATGTATTAAGAAGAGTATAGAAGCAAGGGAAGCAAATATAATTCTCCCGCTATACAAATCCTTAGTACGCCCTCATTTGGAATATGAAGTACAATTTTGGGCACCGCTACATAAAAAGGACATTTTAGAGCTGGAAAAAGTACAGAGAAGTGCAACAAAGCTAATAAAGGGAATGGAGGGACTAAGTTATGAAGAAAGACTAAACAAATTAAACTTATTTACTCTTGAAAAAAGGCATCTAAGAGGGGATATGATTACCTTATATAAATATATCCAGGGTCAATACAAGGCTTTGTCAAGGGAACTTTTTGTGCCAAGAGGTTTTTTAACTGACAATGGGACATCCTTTGAGATTAGAAGTAAAAAGATTTCACCTTAAAGAAAGAAATGGGTTCTTCACAGTAAGGGTGGTTAATCTGCGGAATTCTCTACCAAAGGAGGTGGTGACATCGGATTCAATAACTTTAAAAAGGGATTGTATATATTTTTAAATAAAAAGGGCATTAAGGGCTGTCCTGGATAAATAGAGAGGGAGTATTAATCCAGGGATGAATCCGATCGCCAGTATCTGGAGTCAGGAAGGAATTTTATATTTTATCCCTGTTGAGACAATTGGCAAAGTTTCACTGTTTTTTTTTTTCTGTTTGCATTCCTCTGGATCAATTAACAATAAATCTGCGTATTGAAAATCAGTGGGGATCTAAAAAGGTTGAACTTGATGGTCCCAAGTCTTTTTTTTCAACCTAAATGACTATTTAACTATGTAACTATGTAACTATTACAAAAGATTGCACGCTGTCATTGATGCTAAAGGGTGCAATACACAGTATTAAGAACTAAGGGTATACAAACTTTTGAACATGTCATTTCATTTTTTCTTTGTTGCCATGTTATGTTTTATGATTGTGCCAATCTGTTATAACCTACAGTTGAATATAAATCCCATAAGAAATAAAAAGTGTGTTTTGCCTGCTCACTCATGTTTTCTTTAAAAATGGTACATATATTACCAATTCGCCAAGGGTATGCAAACTTTTGAGCACAACTGTATATCTTTGACATGTTGAATATCCTCATAGATTTCGACAACTTCAGCCTCTTCAGCATGCATAGCTGGATCACTATGATGTTAAATGGCTTGCTCTGGATTCAAAACTAAATAATTCTGTCATTTATTGGGTTGTAACCAAGCACTGCTTTGGACACTATTTGTTAGTCATCAGGGGTGCTCCATTTCTCCTGCATCATTTTTGACCGCAGTAGAACATCTGGTGGTTGGCTGTCATGAAGTGTTCCATTCCAGTCCATTTGAATCCCAGGATATTGTGTTTAATCTTATCATCTCATGTTTGATCACATCCAGTATGCCTTGATTCATAGTTCTGAAGTACCAGGTTCCTATTCTGAATTGTGCAGCAGACTTTCCTTTCCTCTACAGGCACATCCGCAGCAGAACGTCTTTACGTCTTTGGCTCAACCACTTTATTAGATCTGGTTCTATGCATACTCACCCTCTTCTCTTCCCCAGTAATGTGTTAGGCACCTTCTTGAGGGTCTCATCATCTAGGGCCATATCAATATGTCTCTGCTTGCGCTTATCCATACAGTTTTCTTAGCAAAAATACTGGAGTTGGTTGCCAGTTCCTTCTCCAGCGGACCAATATTTTTTCTGATCTCTCTGCTATGACCTGCCCATCTTGGGTGACCTTACAAGAACCTTCACCATGGCGATGTAGCAATCCAGAAAAGGGGGGGGGGGGGTATTTTATGTTCAGTAATAATTGTGTTGCCTCTCCTCTTTTTCAACTTTGCTAATGGGTTTTCTGCAATTTTTAAATAATATAAATTGAAATCTTGAACCCATGTACACATTAATGTTATGCAATTATGAAAAGTCATGTTAGAGCCACTGTAGAACCACAGCATACAAGCTAGAATTGTAAGTTAAATAATCACTATGTTACATTTGTTACAAAATTGACCAAATGACAGTTGATAAAATATCAGAATTTAAATCCTCATGACAAATAGTAAAAATAATATCTATTTTGTATTCAATTTTAGCTGTGCATTACCAGTATTTGCTGTTAGTGTACTAGGCCCAATTCTTTGCTCCATCTATACATTCTCCCTTGGTACCTGTAGCGGAACCCATCACTGTTTTAAACTGTTTTATGATTATTATGGTTAAAATATGATCCTACTATATATATATTGGTTGATGTTCTACAGAATATATTGGCTCAGAATATTAGCCAGACTTTTGCAGACCTAGGCTAATAGATAATCCTGTTACAGAGATTCAAGAGATAAGAAAGTTGTAAAGGATCCTTGCATTTTCCAAAGTGTTTTCATTCTCTGATAAGAACAAAGAAGAATGATCTAATTAATGTCTGATTGTATCCAAGTTGCCAGGGAGGTGTGACTCACCTATTGTCCTATATGTGTATTGTGTGGGGGATATGTGCAATGTCTGTGTGTTATGTGTAAAAACATACTTTTACTAACTTTTGAACCCCTGGTCTGATTCATGCCATTTTTGTATATGTTGTTCCCCTGGGTGAGAGATATTGAATGGTGCGGGACTTAAAGGTGTACCCCCTGTATTTGGGGTACATCCAGAATGTGGTTAAAATTGTGTCTGTTTTAATTGTGTTACCTGTTATCTGAGGGGAGGAGACGTGGGGGTTGAACCATGCAGATAATTGGCTGTTGTGATAATTATGTGGGTGTAGCCCTTCAGAGGGCAACATTGCATAAAAGGAGATTCCCTGTCATTAAAATATAGTTCTACTTGACCCTTCAAAACGTAGCCTCGTCTCGTTATTTGAGGGGATCGCTATCATACTGGGGATTGCTATGCTTCTGCATACTCCCTTGAGCTGTAACTACTGAACGCTTGTTCCTGATGTACTATCCTTGGAGTCTGTGGTGGTTTTGGTGTCCGGTGCGGTGCTTGTAGGCCTCGACGCAAGCTAGGACGCATCCATCAACGGAGGTACCCGGTCGGGGTGCCAGTAGATCTGTTACATTGGTGGCAGTGGTGGCGTCCTAGTAAGAGGAAAAGCAGCACGGAGACACCGGTAACGTTTGGAGTTACAAATTGAGGGCAACGCTAGTATCCGTACAGCGCCCCTGGCTACAGCAGGATGGAACCGGCTAGTTTTCAGACAGCGTTTCATGATGAGGAGGAGGAGGCGGCCGCGGACTACAGGGATGCAGACAGAAAGGAACTCTGGTATGATGCCCTGGAAGATGCCCAATGGCGGCGAGGTGAGAGTCTCCCCAGTGATGAGCAGCGGCTACAGAAGCGTGTGGCGATGCGGATGTATCTATTGGGAGAGCAGCCCCTGGATGAGTGGGTGACAAGACTAGAAACCCTGGTATGGTGAGAGCTCTGGCTAGACAACGCATACCAGGCCCTCTGGTGGCATACCGTTCGACTTACCCCCTGGACGTCTGAACACGACTTACCGGAGGGGGATGATTATGATGGCCCGGGTTTATTATGGGATGCCTTGGAGGACGATATTGATCTTGGCAGCACGGAGGGGTCTAGGTTTTGGGACATCTACGACTACCGGATGGGCATGTATGTCTGGGATGACGAAGGCGAGGTGAGCAAAGACATGACCCACCTGGTAACGAGAGAGTGGGAGCTGGAGCAGGACTACCAACACCTGCTCAGCCTTGTGCAGCCCCAACCTACTCGACAAGCAGAACCAGACTTCATTGACTGGTCCTGGGATGACCTCCAGATGGCAGGTAGAGATGGGACCGAGGTCTCTCTACCGGCCCTACAGAGGGCAGAAGGTGTCGTCCTTCCCCTCCAGCGGCAGTATGAACCCCAGGGGCCAGAAGGTGTCGTCCTTCCCCCCCAGCAGCAGTGTGAACCCCAGGGGGCAGAAGGTGTCGTCCTTCCCCCCCAGCAGCAGTGTGAACCCCAGGGGGCAGAAGGTGTCGTCCTTCCCTCCCAGCGGCAGTGTGAACCCCAGGGGGCAGAAGGTGTCATCCTTCCCCCCCAGCGGCAGTGTGAACCCCAGGGGGCAGAAGGTGTCATCCTTCCCCCCCAGCGGCAGTGTGAACCCCAGGGGGCAGAAGGTGTCGTCCTTCCCCCTCAGCGGCAGTGTGTACCCCAGGGAGCTGAAGGTGTCGTCCTTCCTCCCCAGCAGCAGTGTGTACCCCAGGGGGCCGAAGGTGTCGTCCTTCCTCCCCAGCGGCAGTGTGTACCCCAGGGAGCTGAAGGTGTCGTCCTTCCTCCCCAGCGACAGTGTGTTCCCCAGGGAGCTGAAGGTGTCGTCCTTCCTCCCCAGCAGCAGTGTGTACCCCAGGGGGCCGAAGGTGTCGTCCTTCCTCCCCAGCGGCAGTGTGTACCCCAGGGAGCTGAAGGTGTCGTCCTTCCTCCCCAGCGACAGTGTGTACCCCAGGGGGCCGAAGGTGTCGTCCTTCCCCCTCAGCAGCAGTGTGAACCCCAGGGGGCAGAAGGTGTCGTCCTTCCCCCCCAGCGGCAGTGTGAACCCCAGGGGGCAGAAGGTGTCATCCTTTCCCCCCAGCGGCAGTGTGAACCCCAGGGGGCAGAAGGTGTCGTCCTTCCCCCTCAGCGGCAGTGTGAACACCAGGGGGCAGAAGGTGTCGTCCTTCCCCCCAAGCGGCAGTGTGTACCCCAGGGAGCAGAAGGTGTCGACCTTCCTCCACAGCGGCAGTGGGTACCCCAGGGGGCCAAAGGTGTCGTCCTTCCCCCCCAGCGGCAGTGTGAAACACAGGGGGCAGAAGGTGTCGTCCTTCCCCCCCAGCGACATTTTACCCTAACCAGGGGAGACACCAATCTCCCAGACAGCGCAGATGGGACCGTGGTCTCTGCGCCCACAGCTTGTCCAGATCCCCAACTACCGTCACTGGGACAACCGGAGGAGGGGGTAAGTACAAATTCCCCTCCCCAGCTAACTTCTAATGTGGCCCCAGGGTTAACAGAGGAAATGTTAACCCCCACTGACCCCCACGTTTCCCTGGCTACTGAGCCGGAATATGTCCCTTGTACAGAGCAAGATGTCCTGCAGGTTATACCAGCAGAAGAGCAGGCATCAGGGCAGAGTGCCGCTGGCCTCTGCCCCTCAAGTCCCCTCAGCGTGTTGCCCCATCACCACAGCAAAATATCCAGGTACCTGGTTAGACTTCCCCCCAAAGGAGAGATGTGTGACGAAGTGCCCTTCGCCACTTTGGCTTGGAGAGGACTGTTTGCCAGCCTCCTGCCCTGTGACTATGGCCCTGGTACATATTGCCCTTTGGAACCAGTGTTCGGCCATACCACTCATTCTGGCCCTTTACATATAGGGGGGTCATTCTGTACTTGCCCTGTGTGAACCATGATACCCCAGATAACTGTGCCATGAAGCCCATTCATATAATGAAAGACTATGGGAAAGACTTTAGCTACATGGCAATTGAACTATGTGAAGAGGATCTGAGCGCGATTCGGTGGTTTTGTGCGCTCAGATCCCAGCTATCTGGGGATATGGGAAATGTGAGTAAATGTGAATTGCAGTAATGCTGATGGGTTGTCAAACTAGAGAATTGACCAACAAATACTTTTGTCCGGACATCCCCAGGCCGATCCGTTGGGATCAGACCGTGTATGCCGGCTTATGGTCACGGGGGAGGTGTGTAGCGGAACCCATCACTGTTTTAAACTGTTTTATGATTATTATGGTTAAAATATGATCCTACTATATATATATTGGTTGATGTTCTACAGAATATATTGGCTCAGAATATTAGCCAGACTTTTGCAGACCTAGGCTAATAGATAATCCTGTTACAGAGATTCAAGAGATAAGAAAGTTGTAAAGGATCCTTGCATTTTCCAAAGTGTTTTCATTCTCTGATAAGAACAAAGAAGAATGATCTAATTAATGTCTGATTGTATCCAAGTTGCCAGGGAGGTGTGACTCACCTATTGTCCTATATGTGTATTGTGTGGGGGATATGTGCAATGTCTGTGTGTTATGTGTAAAAACATACTTTTACTAACTTTTGAACCCCTGGTCTGATTCATGCCATTTTTGTATATGTTGTTCCCCTGGGTGAGAGATATTGAATGGTGCGGGACTTAAAGGTGTACCCCCTGTATTTGGGGTACATCCAGAATGTGGTTAAAATTGTGTCTGTTTTAATTGTGTTACCTGTTATCTGAGGGGAGGAGACGTGGGGGTTGAACCATGCAGATAATTGGCTGTTGTGATAATTATGTGGGTGTAGCCCTTCAGAGGGCAACATTGCATAAAAGGAGATTCCCTGTCATTAAAATATAGTTCTACTTGACCCTTCAAAACGTAGCCTCGTCTCGTTATTTGAGGGGATCGCTATCATACTGGGGATTGCTATGCTTCTGCATACTCCCTTGAGCTGTAACTACTGAACGCTTGTTCCTGATGTACTATCCTTGGAGTCTGTGGTGGTTTTGGTGTCCGGTGCGGTGCTTGTAGGCCTCGACGCAAGCTAGGACGCATCCATCAACGGAGGTACCCGGTCGGGGTGCCAGTAGATCCGTTACAGTACCCTAATTAAATCTTTTGGATTTTAGTATCATCTCTATGCATACAACTGTCAAATCTACCTCTCAGCACCAGATCCACCCTCTCTCTTCTAGCTCATGTTGCCAACTACCTCTCTAGCATATCCTCCTGGATGTTTGCTTGTGAACTCAAATTCAAAATGTCAAAGACTGAGCTCCTAATCTTCTTGCCCTCTTCCACAGTCTCTACTCCTCACTTTTCACTCACTGTTGACAATGCCTTCATCACTTCCACCTCCCAGGCCTGTTGTACTGGACCCTGTCCTCTCTTTCATTTATCATGTACAATCAATCAAAAACACTTGTCATTCTCACCTAAAAACATCTCTAAGATCTCTCACCATGTAACACAAGACACAGCTAAAATTCTCATTCCCTCTCTCATCTTATCTCGCCTCAACTACTGCAACTCACTCATTGTTGCCCTCACCATCACCCTTCTGTTCCCATTCCAGCCTGTATTGAATGCATCTGCTAGATTCATCTTCCACACTCAACTCTCAGTTTCTGCAGGACCTCTCGGTCAGTCACTCCACTGGTTTCCCATAGCCTCCAGAATAAAAATTGTATAAAGCTCTCAACTGTACCCTCATACTTCTCTACTCTTATCTCAAAATGTTGTGAGTTTTCAATCTTGTTAGGTGCTTTAGGGAAAGCATTGTGATTTTAAACTCAATAACAGGCCATACATTCTTTTGCATTGTGTTAAAATACTTTTTGATTTGTACTTAACCTGTATAGCGCTGCGGAATATGTTGACACATTACAAATAAAGGAAAAAAGTGATCATGTTAGTTAGCTTCTATGCAGTTCTAAAATGTCATAAAATATAATATAGCAGTGACTTTGCAGATTTATATTGAGTTGACAATTGATGCAACTGGTGATTGGGATTCACACCAATTTGCAATATTTTCCATTTGTAAGTGACAAATACTATTTTACATGGAAAATATATACAAATTCAAGCAAAAGATTCAAGTAAATATCTTGCAAATTTGCAATATGCCTATTGAGTCAAATTTAATAAATGTTAATGCTTGTAATAGAGTTCAAGTTTTTAGAGGATGACAGCATTAAATTAATATTTGTATAGTTCTTTACAGAATGCATGAACATATTATAATCATTTTCCTAAATAAATAAGATTATTGCTTTACTATTTTATTATGTAATCTAGCCCTGTGTCCACTCTGTTTGATTGGAAGTCATGTCATTAAATCACTTAATCACTCTGCTTGAAGCCTAATGAGAAGTTGGGCCTTGGCCTCTTGCCAGATGTAATATCTGCCATTTATATTTTTAGGATTATATATTGATTTTGAATTTAGAAATGTATGAAATTACTGAAAATGTGATTATTAATGTAAAATTAGTAGCTTTTGCTTCTAGGTAAACACTATTTCTGCAACCTGCATGTCAAACGTAAAGTATAGTGTAGAATCAAGCCAGCAGCAGGTAATTACACAGTGATGTTGGCAATAGCTTATGGCTGTGTATCATTTAGGTGAGAGAGCAGAATTCAGTAGATACTGTAAATGGCATAAACCTTGGGTGAGCCTCGTCACTTTGAGCATAACTGAATTAGCTGTTATGATTAAATATGGAACTCTCTGATATATTCATGCCCTCTAAGCAGGTCAAAAAGATGACAGACAAGGAAAGCCTTGCAGCTGTCAAGATATACCTTTAGAACCAGAGCCTGAAACTGGTGATCTTACATCCTGCTAAGTTGGCAATTGATTTTGGAGGTCAACATTTTCTGTTGGGAACCCGCAGGAAGCACAAGTATCCATTAAAAGTAAGCAGCCAGAATAAAGCAGAAATGTTTCACAGCATGGGCGCTTAATGTCTTGCAGACTCAGACACTGTGGGATGGCTTGGGGATTAACCCTTGTTATTATTATCCATTGTCACTGGCTTCAGATAGGATTGATTTCAGATTAACCTCTCAAGCAGGAAGTAGCGAACATGAAAGGCCCTTGGGACAACATGTCAAATTTGTCTTTGGCATTGGCTTTTGAAGGGCATTGTACAAGATCTATCACTGTGCTGCTGTAAGCTCACATGGCGGTTCCTGGTAGGATACACAGTGTTAATACAAAATTATCTTAAACAATGCAGGTCCAAACTCTGCAACTGTAATAATGTTAAATGTTAAATCAATGGTTACACATGTAGTCGGCTGAATATTTAATTTTTTGCCTTTTTTAAATTATTCTTTTAATATATATTTATTTATACCTTGCGGGCATGAAAGGAGAGCATGTCATTTACTGCTATAAAAATATACATTCTTTGTAGCTGGATGATGAACTGAATATTGTTATTATAATATATTTGGTGCTACATACAAAGATACTGTAAAGATTAAATAAAGATCTATTGAATATATCAGTGTACTCTGAAAACTAAATATCCTTTTGGGAACTATTTTGTGTAAACCTAAGTCTATGTGTATGGGTGTGATAATGATTATATTTGTAACTAAATTAAATTGTACCTGGCAAATTATTAGTTTATTTGTTTTCTTTGTTTTATTAAAATATAACATTCATGTATATGATGTAAATGTTCAACAGCATGCTACATATAAACTAAGAGCTTTGTTACATGGCTCCTGTAGGATATCATATGAATTAATTGTTCTTGCAAGCCCTATTCTATTAGAAGCCCAGAAATGTCTCTAACCCGTAATGTTTGTTGCAGGTATTTTTCTTTTCTAAATGTTTAATTGTATTTTATTGATTGAAGCTCGCAATTTACCTCCTTAAGCCTAAACTCCTAAACCCCGCCTTTTTAAGGGGCGTGATCATATGTCTGGCAATATTTAAGCAATAATTTACTGAGACTGTCATCATGACGTCAGTAAAACATGGAAGTTATACATAATCTGCAAATCGGAGGCTACAAATGAATAAGTGCCAATCAGTAATAGTTTTATGATATGTATTAATCCCTTGAGTCCTGGGATCGATATTACACAGAGGGCCGCAGTTGCTGGCAAGGAGGGAGACACGTTACGACCCATTACGACCTCGCAAAAATCGGCCGCAACACGTCACACATGAAAATACAACAAAAACACAAAACAAATACATAAAAAGCTTACTTACAGGAAAAGGGAGCATCCAGGACCTCGAAAACTAAAGTTACACCTCAATTTAACTAAAAATGTAAAGAGTTTAGACACTAAAAAATTCTCTAAGCAAGAGAAAAAATGGCCGCCAAAAAAAACGAAAACGAGGCTACAGCAGTCTAAAGACACAAAACACCACCAAACACCTACGTATTTGCCGAAAAACAACTACGAGATTAAAAAACAAGGACGCAAACTGCGCGACCCAAAAAAACTTACAAACACAATAAATACAAACAACAAACACATAAAAAGGTTAATGACAACAAGGGGGGGGGGGCACCCTGGACCTCTGCAAGTGAAGTTACACCTCCATTTAAGAACAAATTTGGTAGTTTAGAGACCCGAAAATCATCTAATCGAGAGAAAAAATGAAAACGAAAACGAGGCTAAAGGTCCCTAAACACGCAAAACACTACCATAAACACCCAAAAAAAAGGAAAACACTACCTTAAACACGCAAAACACCACCAAACAGCTACGGATATTCTGAAAAAGTCGCAATACATAGAAAACAAAGGACTCTAAATCAGCCACATTATATACACCAAACACCATTAGCTCACTTACAATTTCATTGCCGTCATTTTTTGACGGGCAATTCGCTAGTAAGTTCTACTTACCACAAAGAGAATGGCATAATTCAGCCTTAATAAATAGAAACCTGGTTTATGTGCCTGGCACGTATCCTTATGGTCACGAGAGTCGGTCGCGACTGAAGGACGGAACAACAAGAAATATAATTACTTAAACGATCAGGTTACAACAGTCAAATTAACCTTCAAAACATCCTGGGAAAAATAACTGAATATAACCCTTGACGAAGCGCAATGGGGTAAAAATTTTAAAAACACAGCAAGCTCCTCTCTAAATATCGTTTTAAAAGAGAATGCCTTTGAAACTCTTTTAAGATGTTAACTCACTCCAGCGAGACTGCAAATCTCAAATCCATCCATGGATTGTCATGCAATTGATATGACATAAATATTACACTGTATAGATTAATTTAGTTTCTTAAAATATTACAGTGTATAGATTAATTGAGTTTGAGGATCAATTTATTGACAAGTATACTCTGTGTGCAGAAATAGCATTTATTGGTAGAGCAGTAAATATCAAGGATAAACAATTATAAATGTTTACACTTGTAAGCTTTGATATTTAGTCAGATCACAATATACAATCTACCCAATGTCTATTATAATCTCTTTTGGATGATTGGATAACAATTGGTCTTAACACACTTTATATTTGGTTAGATCAATACAGCAATCAATAAGCAGTGCATACAAACATCAAATGTGGATTAACAATTTATATTAATACAATCTATATTTGGTTAGTTCAATATAGGAGTATATAAACAGTATATGTAATCTTATAAAGTTTGGTTAACAGTGCGTCTATATTTGGTTAGTGCAATACAGAAATGATAGGCAGAGTGTATAAACAATCAGCTGACTATTTGTTACACCATATATTAAACTATTAATTAACAATATAACCTGTTACTCTATGAAAGCAGTAAAATATGGGATAACAATTTATATGGCAGTCAGAATATAGAAATATACAGTATATTGAATCAAAAATGGTTATATTGTATCTGAGATTGCAAGCTAATAACCTTGGTATTTAGGTATTGGAAAGCTATTATTTGCTTACTGGTCTTACATCAAATATGATTACATTTAATTTAATTTATCAAATTGGTCAATTTAATCAATAATAATTTAAGACAGTTTTGTATATTGCGTGATACAAGACTAAATATGTTGAGTATTGCTACGTATGGTTTGCTGTATAGCTGTTTTTAATAATTGGTTTTGTAACAGAGTTAAATGGTTATATTATCTGACGAAAGTCAATCAGTCTGTTTTCAATGGGCACAGATTGAAATATATTGATTAACATCTACAGTCCGCAATGCAGTAGACAATGAGTCTTGGTTCTGTGACCACTCCCAAAAGGGTAACATAAGGATTGGGGTATATTGGGCTAATTTTAACTCTACTACAAATTAGAAAGTTACATCAGTTTATTCATACCATTTATAGAATTTAAGGATAACACCTGTCTCATTTTTAGGATCCCTTCTCAAGATAGTCTGAGGTGATCCCTCTTTATGTTATTGGTTTGTTAGGAAGAGTTGTGGAGATAGAATAGAATTTGGACAAACAGATATAGTAAGATATCTTAGGGAAGATATGAAGGGGCATAGGTTTATGCCAAAAGATGACAGTCAGGTATGTCCAACAGACAGTACTGTCATATAAGCCAAAAAGACCCCAAACCTTCTCTCTCTTTATTAGATAACTATTTCTTCCTCATCTTCACAAAGTTGGTATCCCCCAATCACAAATAGTTACTCCTCGTTTGCATGTATATGTATAAATTAGAATGTATTGATAAATATGTTGTGTATATCTGTTTCTATCCGCTTGAGATCTCCCTGGTACAAAATCTTAAACTTATATAAATATTAATATGTGTGACCTTGGTTCTAATTATGTCTGCCAACAATTTTTGGTGATAGACTAGACTCCATTGTGCATTTATCTTAACACCTGCTTGATAATATTTATTGGGACAATAGAGTATTGAAGTGAGGTGCGTATGTCTTAGCACATGCTATCTGGAGACCTTCACAATGTTTCATCTTGAGGAGTCTTGCTTACCCATGTTAAAATATTTAAGACTAAACTGGGCCAAGTCTTACCATGATTTGTTTACTAGACACAGAAATGTAATTTGTACAAAGGAAAATGATTTAACCCCTCACATGTTAGAAGAGTATACCATAAATGTGTAAGTGTTTACAGTGGTAGTAGCAAGGCTAATGGACAACCATATAATGTAAATAATACAGTGCCTTGCAAAAGTATTCACCCCCTTGGCATTTTTCGTGTTTTGTTGCCTCACAACCTGGAATTAACATGGATTGTTTGAGGATTTGCATCATTTAATTTACAGAACATGCCCACAACTTTGAAGATGTTTTTATTTTTATTGTGAAGCACACAACAAATAGGACGAAATAACAGAAAAAGTTAATGTGCATAACTATTCACCCCCTAAAGTCAATACTTTGTAGAGCCACCTTTTGCTGCAATCACAGCTCCAAGTCGCTTTGGATAAGTCTCTATGAGCTTGCCACATCTTACCACTGGGATTTTTGCCCATTCCTCCTTGCAAAACAGCTCCAGCTTCTTCAAGTTGGTTTGCGCATGTGAACAGCAATCTGACCACAGATTTTCTATTGGATTGTGGTCTGGTGCCTTGACTAGGCCATTCCAACACATTTACAGTACATGTTTACCCTTCAACCACTCAAGTGTTGCTTTACCAGTGTGTTTGGGGTCATTGTCCTGCTGGAAGGTGAACCTCTGCCTCAAATCACACACAGAGTGGTACAGGTTTTGCTCAAGAATATCCCTGTATTTAGCATCATCCATCTTTCCCTCAACTCTGACCGTTTTCCCAGTCCCGGCTGCTGAAAAACATCCCCACAGCAAGATTTGCCACCACCATGTGGGATGGTGTTCTTTGGGTGATGTGATCTGTTTGGTTTGGGACATAGCATTTTCTTTGATGGCCGAAAAGTTCAATTTTAGTCTCATCAGACCAGAGCACCTTCCTCCATACATTTTGGGAGTCTCCCACATGCCTTTTCGCAAACTCAAAACATGCCATTTTGTTTTTTGCTGAAAGTAATGGCTTTCTTCTGGCCACTCTGCCATAAAGCCCAACTCTATGGAGCGTATGGCTTATTGTCGTCCTATGTACAGATAGTCCAGTCTCTGCTGTGGAACTTTGCAGCTCCTCCAGGGTTACCTTAGGTCTGTGTGCCTCTCTGATTAATGCCCTCCTTGCCCGGTCCTTGAGTGCCATGTTCTTTCCATTTGGGTATGATAGATTTGATGGTGCTCCTGGGGATCATCAAAGATTTAGATTTTTTTTATAACCTAACCCTGACTTGTACTTCTCAACAACATTGTCCGTTACTTGTTTGGAGAGTTCCTTGGTCTTCATGGCAGTGTTTGGTTAGTGGTGCTTCTTGCTTAGGTGTTGTAGCCTCTGGGGCCTTTCAAAAAAGGTGTGTATAAGTAATGACAGATCATGTGACACTTAGATTGCACACAGGTGGGCATCATTTCACTAATTATGTGACTTCTGAAGGTAATTGGTTGCACCAGAGGTTTGTATGGGCTTCATACCAAAGGGGGTGAATACATACGCACATGTCAATTTTCTGTTTTCTATTTCTAAAAATAATTTTATGTATATATTTTTCTCATTTCACTTCACCAACTTAGACTATTGTGTTCTGATACATCACATAAAATTGAGATTAACAAAACATTGAACTTAACGCTGTAATGTAACAAAATAGGTAAAAAGTCAAGAGGGGTGAATACTTTTGAAAGGCACTGTAGTGTGGTATTCTTTTTACCCTCAAAATCCACCACAGGATGCTAAATGTTTTATAGCTTGCAACGAAACCTGTACACTGAGATATGCATCATGGGAATGCTCTAAAATCTCCCATATATCGGAAGAAACATATTTTAACTTGGGAAAACTGTGGGGATTTCCTAATCCCCCAATAATAGAGGAAACATTTTTAGGACTTCCCATTCCAAAACTCCCGAAGTAATAACAATTCCTAACAAATCAGATTTTCTTAGCCTCCAGAAGTGTCATAGTAAAAAATTGGAAAACAAGTATGCCCATATTTAAAGAAGTTAAGAGAAAAATGCAAAACATATACACATTGAGTACGATTTCAGCGGAACTAGATGAAAATTATGAAAAATGTGTATCCTACTGGAACATATGGAGTCTAAAATTAGGCTGGAACTAAAAATAGAGATAGATAAAAAGCCTGACGTGCATTATGGAGTGCGGCCACAAAATGTCATACGCACACCCTCTTTCCGGCCCCCTTCTTTTTTTTATCATATACTGTATTATTATTGTTTGGTCTTTATGTAATATTAAGCCTTTATGGTTAATCAAAATCAATAAGAAAAAGAAAGAAAAATAGGAAAAGAAAGAAAAGGTTTAAGATACATGGAGAAGTTTACTATATCAATATACTGTAATAAACATGCAATGTATAATTAGATTTTGTGTACTTTCCTTGTATTTCAATAAAAATTGTTTGAATAAAAAAGGATATGTGGTAATATTAAGAGCTATTTTAAGTGTGTGTGAATTTACGAAGTGGGCCATACAGTATAGTTATTAGCTATTACATGCCCATCA
Source organism: Discoglossus pictus (assembly GCA_027410445.1). Lineage (NCBI taxonomy): Eukaryota > Metazoa > Chordata > Amphibia > Anura > Alytidae > Discoglossus > Discoglossus pictus. The sequence continues at coordinate 219,812,428 of CM050165.1, read as the reverse complement.
AACTCTTATGTACAAACTTTTGTGTTCTCTACTCTACGAGTGAAGTTAAATGGCTCCCAAAGGAACTTAAGGAAAAAGCAATGTGTTCTTGGAAGACTCTTCTAGAGCTTGTAAAAAGCTAAATCCATATATGTAAATGCAATCTCTTGCAAGAGCAGCTAAACCCCTTCCAAGAACAATTATGAGACATGTTCGAATACCAATTTTTAAAGGAAAACTGCCTAACAAACCATTTTTTCAGGACCCTAATAAAAGAACACAATATGTCTGTACATTTTACAGCATAAAACTAGCATTTCAATTGGTAAAACCAGTATGGCTGCAGCCTGAGACCCAATATCCTCCCAATTTGAACAACTGGCACGAGAGTTGATCTGTGGGAGGAGGGCTGTAGAATTGAACTGGACCATGCTGGAAGAAGGACCTGGTAGCTTCTGTAGGGCCCACATGAAGCAATCCCCCTCCTCCTGGCTGATGTACTCCTCATCATGTTACTGTGGTGGCTGCTCCTGCGGCACTAGTGGTGCTGTAGAAGAAGAACAACTGATATGCACTTTCTAATTATCATAAGCATAACTTCAGTAAGTGTTTGTATGTCCAGTTATCTATTGTAGGTTGCACATGCAATGATTAGAAGACATTTTAACGACATCAGTATCAAACAATTATCATATCATGTGTCCGTGGATTGACTTACTGTACGTAGTGATTTTGCTGATGTACCCATTTTTGGGCCTTAGATTTATGTGAATCGTTATATAGATATTGCCTGTTTTAGTATATTATTACTAATATGACATCACACATTCTTGTGTGTTTTCAGGGAAACATGGTTAATCATTGAAAGTTATCAAGTACATTGTTTATGTGATATTAATATTGCGTATTTATTATATTTACGTATGTTCTAAGTGTTTTATTATGAATATACTAAACATGTAGGATACAAGGGTAATGAAAATGGGTATGTAGCAGGGGGAATGGGTGGTGAGCATATAGTATGTAATAGGGGTTTGTGTGTTGCATGTGGTAGGTGGTATGTGTATGTAGGAATTTGGTATGGATGCCGGGTATGTGTTAGTATAGGTAGATTGGATAGGGATTAGGCAAGGCCTAAAAAATGCGATCCCCTTCCACACTGCAGCCTTGTCGTGGTGATGGGTACTTCAATGAAGCTATGAGCTATACTATGTAGGGTAACTTAAGAAAAGCAGGTCATAGCAGAGAGGTCAGACAAATCACAGTCCACTGGAGAAGGAACTGGCAACCCATTCTCATTTATTTGCCAAGAAAATCTAATGGATAAGCATAACCAGAGACATAACAATAGATGTGCTGCTTTCCATAGGGTCATGGAGAGTCGGGAACAACTGAATGACTAAACAACAAGAAATGTGATACAGAGTATAATTGTATGGGGTATGTAGACTATAAAAATAAATGCAGCAATTATGAAATAACCGCCTAATGTCTCTACTTGAAGCTCCAACTCTCTAATTCACACAAAACAGCCCTGTGTGTTAGTTTATACAACATTGCACTGTCAGTGTTTGGGTTGGCAACACATAACTTTATAGACTCAATGTCGCAATATTTACTGACGTTCCGTAACTTATGGCTAGAGACACTTGTGTTTATTCTATTTTAATTGCTAGTTGAATCACGTAGCTTCTTATGTAACTCCTAAGGAATATTGCAAGTGCTCCTAAGACAATCTCCCTTAGTGACAAACTATCTGACTACATATATATATATACTGTATATGGTTTTATGTGATTTGGCTTGAAGGACCAATGTAATAGCTCAGGAAATTCTCTTGCTTGAATTCCAGTAGGGCAAAGTGGGGCTTGTGGAAATTATTACAGAAACCATGTAATGGCCCTAAGTTTTTAATTTTATACACAACGTCTCTGCACTGTACATGGGAGATGCCATCAGTGTCTGATCTCACAGTACTGAGGCAGAGTGGATTCCCCCTGGTTTTGGAGATCCTGTTGCTAATAGAACTCTTTAATTGACAATTTTCTGCTTAATTTTAAGTTCTGTATGTAAGATATTGTGAAATGTTTGTGGAGAGAATGTATACTAAATATATGCATTGAATTATAGACTATAAAGCTAATTCTGAGCATTATTTATTTATGCAATACATGTATAAATGAAAGTACATAACATCCTGATAATGTAAATTGTGACATCACTGCTGCACAATTATATGTTACACAAATATTCACCAATCTTTACAAATTTAATCAAAATATGAATTGTATTTAAACATATATTAATAACACAAAATATATAAAAATGCTATTAAATTAAATAAGATATTGTTTGTCTGTTCCTTATTATCATTCTGATTTCTAATTTTATACATAATGTATTAATTTGAATAAACTTCCTCCAGCTGTAAATAATTGAGGTTTTTTTTCGACTATATGTTACACAGGTCAATAAACTGCAAAATGATTTTCATTGCTAACCAATGGTGTCCCAAATATTTACTTATAATGTTTCTTTTCATTATAGGCTGTGTGCTTCTCTAAATATGGTAATTATATATTATCATTCAATGCAATATATATTAAACATCTTCAAAACTCTTTAACGGACTCAGATCTTCAGTAATTAGACTACAGGCTAAATCCCGTTGGTCGGAGCCTGAATACGCCCCTGGACATAAGCATCATGTTGTCAGTTCTAACTTAATTATCACTCAGTTCATTACAAGGCCACACAACATTGCCTCACAGCTTGCATTTCCAGATCACCGGAGCACTATTTTCCATTGCCCTTAAGACGAACATTTGCATTTCTGTTCCTAATTGAGACCTTTTCTGTTGCAGAAGAACACAGAACAGTTTGGGGCCAGGTTGTAGAATGTTTTCACAAGTTGTAAAAGGATTGACCCTATAACCCATTTTAAGATTAAAGCAGATCTGTGACCTCTTTTTATTTTTCTCCATACTTGGGTGGAGGATTAGTGAAATCATATTATGAAAACATTTGTTTACTCCTGAACAGATTTAGTTGATTTACAAAGCCATAACTTATTGAAAGTATTGCATTCAAGACATTTATTATTGCGCATTTATTTAAACTAGTGCCTGTGAAAAGCAAAATTCTCTATAATCTATGATTCACAGATGTGCATTTTGCCCACAGCACCATAGCTTGAGAAAAGATCAATTGTATTGATTTAGGGACATGTACATTACATGTGTGGGATACAGCAAGAAGTGTCCTCTTCTAAAGTGACACTCAGTAGTGTGTATTTAGGTGACAATGGGCTGTATGCACTAAAATGTGCAGAGACAGTGAAGGGACAGACATTGGGAAATGAATATAGCTCACTTATACACAGAAAATGGCATTACATTCTGAGTGAATGCAGATTAACAGGAACAAACATCTCCAGTCTGTGAGTTCTGGCAGCAGGCCCTGATTTAAAGGAACGTGGAATAAATTCATTATGTTCTATATCATCAAACAGAGCACTGAAAATCAAGTGGAATCAATGTGGAATGAATTATTGCACTGAAAACAAATATGATCAGTGAGGAAGCCTGTAATTTATGGTCCATTCATGATCTGATCGATTGTGCCTATAAGCTCCACGAATCTTGCAATGCATAGGTTCCTGCTTCTGGTCAGGTTAAATTAAGAATTTGAGTGGCATAAATGCTATCATGGCAGCATTTTAAATAACTATAAAAAGAGCTTCAAATGAGAACATTTTACCCATTTTATATTTGTTTTAAGTGTTCTACACGATAGTGCAAAAGAGGTTTAGTGAATTCAGTGTCAATTTAAGGATGCTCCTGCTTTAGCACTGTCATTGGTTTCACAAACCTATAACTGGACTTGTGGACTTATATTGCCTTCCTCTGAAATATCGAGTTCTATTTAAAACAAATAAATGTTTAAACTTTGAGTTTGACTAAGAGTAGAATTAATCAGCAAAAAAGTCATACAGCTAGTTTTTAAAAATGTTAAAGCCTTTTCATGGACCCTTGAGGGATCCATGAAACATTGGTGGAAGTTGTGTGTGTGAGATGGGTCTGAAGAGCAATCGTTGCACTGGACCAATGAGGGGGAAAGGGTGTGGTGTCAATTTTAGTTTTATTTAGTGAGAAAACAATTCTTATGAACTGGGGATAAGTTACACCTTGAGAGCTTTCACTCCATTTCAGTGTAATCCTATAGACTTTTCACTATAATATCAAGAGGCTCCGCAGAATAACATAGGGCCCTATTCAATTCAAAGCCCGCAACTCGATAGCAGAAAGCCGAATGTCTGCGAGTGTGTTGCGTGCTCCCATTCGTCTTTGATTGCAATGTTATTCAATTGCTTAAGTCCGCAAGTTACAAGCCCAAAGCTGAAACCATAAACCATGTACTGGTTAGGAGCAGTTCAGGGCGGGAACATGATCAATTCAGCAAGCTCGTAACCGCCCATTTCAAATCAGCCAATAGAAAATGAGGTGTGTCATTATTACGGCAGTAAAACATGGAGGTTACATGTCAATCAATTAGGTTCGTGGGTCCGATATTCAATCAGACTCGCAAAACCAAAAAATAAAGCATTATGAAAATGAATGCCAATACTGTTCTAGTCTATGTGGGTTGCCTAATATCTATTGATACCCAAGATCAAGTTAACCCAGAAATTAAATATAAAAGAAAATCTAAGATCTTGCCGATTTGCGGGCCTAAGACTCTTGTGCAATTAATTCTAATGTCTATCATCGCTTTCCCCGTTATTTACAGTGCAGTAGTAATTTTTTTTTGCATTTACAGTGCAACCAATAGGTGTTTAACCCCCTTGCTGGTCCTCTCTAGCACTCGTTGGATTTTTTCCTGCATTTGCCGTTTACTGGTGTGAATACATTTGCGAGCTTGGGAAAATTGAGCAATTGAATAGTGATTTGTGATTTTAGCCTTGCAAAAGTGAAAGATCAAAGGCTTCTGGAGGCTGTAAGTTACGATTTTAACCATTGCTATTTTCTCAAGGCCATAACTCAGAAGCTGATCAGTGCCTGGAAAAAAATGCCAATTAAATAGCAAATTAGCTTGCAACCTCACTTACGGGCTACCAGATCTCCAGAAACCTCAATTGAATGGGGGCCATAGTATTTAACTGGTTTCACAACAATACAACTTTGAGCAGGGTAGATTGGTACAGTTATAATTTGATAACATTTCTCTCTGCAAGACTTTTTCATTATAATATTATTTGGTAAGTACAGAACAGAATGATTAAAACTTGCACTGTCAAAGGATCATGTAGATGGTGAGAGATATTAACTATGTAGCTTGAAATAGGGGAAGCAGAGGGAAATGTAGTCTCTGATAAATTTGTAGAAGTTAAATGGTAACTAACCTGGAACAACTGTAAGAGGAGAAAGGGATTTGATAGTTTTAGAGGGTGAATAGGAAGTGTGTGGAGGGATTGTTACAGTGGGTGCAAGGGAATCCCTGAAGAGCCTTATATTGACCACAACTGCTTTAAATTCTAGTATATGTGCACTAAAAAAATGTTATTTGTAATTTATCATGACCTAATTATCAAATTATGTTCCACATTATTGTCTACGTATCTGACATAGTTAACAGTGGATTAGTGGCAGCACATAATTGAGTCTGCAAAGGGTCACCCCTTATTCCTATTGAACCACACCCCCTTAACGGAAGAGAATCAACATATTTCTAAATTGACCAAGTTTGCAGCTCCCATGACCTAAATCAGCAGACATAGGCCCCCATTCAATTAGCCAAATTGTAATTACTGGAGCCTGTAGTGTAGCCCATAAAAGTTACTAATATTCAATTGGCTACATTTTGCTACTCGCAATCCATTTGCGAGTTACAGACTCAGAATCACTCTGGTTGTAAAAAAACTTAATTCTGTTCTATCTACTCCTTTGATGTTTCAAACCCCCAAATGTTACCAGTTCTAATCCATAATCAATTCAATTTCCTTCAAACTCGTAATTGGTAAATGTATACAAAAATACTACAAGTACTTGATAGATGGGTTAAACACCTGTTTGTAGCACTGTGAAAGCAAATATAAACACACTACTGTACTTTAAAATACTGGGAAAGCAAAGAAAGACATAATTAATTGCACAACAGTCTCAAACTCACAAATCTGCACTAAAAAATATATTTTTTTACTTTTTATTTCTCTGTTTAGGTCACCCACATGGACTAGACCAGTTTATTCATTTATTTTTATTGATTCCTAAATTTCAGGATTGCGAGACCGATTGCAGATTGGACTTCTAAGCACTAATTGATTGGAGTCTAAACTCCATGTCTCATATACTATTGGCTCTGTCTCTTGCAATTGAATGGAGGTCATATTGTCATTATATATATAATATTATTATTGTTATTATTATCGTTTATTTGTAACGCGCCAACATATTCCGTAGCGCTATATATAAGTTAAGTTACAGGCAATGACAAGTTCAAAATTCACACATTGCAATGAATGGAGGGCCCTGAGCTTTGAGCTTTGAATCCAGTGTCCATAGCGCTTTCTCTAAAGGACCTTGCAGGATTGAAATTTGCAGACTTACAATCTAAAGGATATATATATATATATATATATATATATATATATATATACTGGAGTAGCAGCAGTAGTAGGAATTCCAATATATTTACATAATACAAATGGATACAAATGGGATTCAAGCTCACTTCTTTAGTATTTGATATATATATCACAAATTAAACAAGTGAGTGGAGAAGGGATATGGAAGGCTCAAGAGAAATGTAATGTATTGCATACTGCTCCCCCTTAATGCTTTAAGGCTCGTGTAGGCCCATTGAATATCATGAAATAGGCAGCAGAACTGCTTTGTGGAGGTCATATAATGGATTGTTGTATTTGGAATAATTATCCAGGAGGAATTTCATTGTATGGCTCATCAAGAACTCTTTTAAATTGATTTCATTTTTTTATGATTCATGCATGGCTTGATATATCTCTATGTTTGATGTTACTACTATTATCACTTATGTCTGTGCTCAGCATAGAACATCATATTTCATGTAAGAGATTTAAAGAAATAGTTAAACTCTTACTTGGTGTTTTGTTATTTAACCTATTCCACTTATAATAACTTATAACACTACATTGCTTTTTTTCGAACAACATTGCTCAAATAGAGTTAAAGATATAATATAGTAAATCAAAATTAAGTTATTTATGTTAACCAATGATCTGGGTAAGCAGTTTTTTTCTTTTTATTTGACATTTCTATTTCTATGTTATAGAGACTTCCAATATGTTCATGATGCTTTAAATGCAGGCAGAGTGATTATGGAGATCTTCCTAGGCAATACTTAGTGGGTGATTTGAGTTACACCATTACATTTGGAGTGTAGTAGCTCTAGAAAAATTTGAGTTAAATATTTCAGGTTTCCAATCTGGGTCACACCATGGAAAAGCGAAGCCATTGAAAGTGCCATGGACTATTGCTCTATCAATTGAATCATCATGTGTGTTCACTACTGAGGGAAATAGCAGATGATCAAAGTCAGGCTTAGTTAGGTTTGTTTATATAACCTCTAAAAAGATTTTTGCAGTTCTAGGTTACAAGTGGAAGTTTCTGTATTTTATCCATGACCAATGAATATGTTTGTAATTATGAATAGTAATCGTTGACAGCAAAGTTTTAAATAAATCACACACCTCAGTAATTTGTTAAATACTACAAAAGAGGCAATAGTGAGCTCTAGTAGTTTCTGTTATGTGTGCTCAACTGTGACATCTGATTGATGGAATATCTAATTTGCCACACAGAATGGGGAATTAATTTCCTGTTTTGGTCCCAGACATTTAATATCTGAGCTGCTTGGAGGCTCCCTGTCCCTTGGGATAGCCTGTCCTGAAGCTTGCTGGGATGGTTACATTAAATAATTATCATGCATGTCTTGTGAGGCTCTCTTTTATCTAGGTGTGGATTTCATCTCAGTTGCTGTGGTATAACCTAATGCCCAAGGCTTTCTAAATATTGAAGTACTTTATTGACGTGTCAGAAAATGGCATACTTTTTAGCGGAATGATAATACATACTCTTCAAATGCAGAAAAAAATGCATTTTGCCATAGAACATTAATAAGTTTATGCCCTACTAAAATATTTTTACTGAACTGTCATGTTTAAATTATTTATTTAAGTGCTACAAAGTACTCAGATGTAATTCAAGCATATTATTACTTTTGCTGCCTTGCTCCAGTACCAAGAATATATTTTACTGTGTTGCTGGCACTGGGAATTTCAATCCTTAACGAGCATATCTCTAAAATAGACAGTTGGGAGGTTTGCATTGCTATTCCTAATTTCAAATTCCTTTATCTCACTTTTTAAATATGCTAGTGTGTATGCATGGCTATGTATCTGTGTGTGCATGTTATTGGATGGTGGTATAATTACACGTGTTTTATGTTTATTTGAAAGTATAAGTGAATGCATTTTATATGTATATAGGTCATGGGCGTATTTCGGTTTTTATGTTGCCCTAGGACATTCAGGTTTGTGTGCTCCCCACTTCCCACTTTATATATCCCAAATCATAAGTTTATGTGTGTTTATGTATATGTGTCAGAACGTGCCAACTACATTTCTGTGCATTTCTGTAAAAACATGTTAGAGTGTACTGCACTGCATATTCTGGCAGCTTATAAGAGATGATTACATGACCATGGCAAGATCCAATGGGCTTTAGAATAAATAAACACACTGAAACAGTATATCTTGGGAAAATTACGGCCACAGCTTTATTAAAGCAACCATAAACCAATAACCAATTAACATAATTAACATTGTTAAATCAAAGCTCAAATAACATCCCGGAGGAGGAGCCCGGCCCGGTCAGTAACCTCAGGCCCTGGGCCCGCACCCAGAACCTTCCTAGTGCTTTCCTAAGCACGCCCATGAGGCAGGGCAATGCCCACTTAAGCCCGTGGGCCGCGTGCCTCACCTCCCGCCAACCAAATACATTCCTATTTTCATCCTAACTTCACAGAATCCTAACCCTACAACTCTTTTCCAGCCTTTTTTTTTTACATAGTTTAAGCTTCCTGAACTTTGCTCAACCAACCTCGCCCACTAGACAAACCCTACTTCCCATCTGCTACCTTCCTATCTAACCACCATTTTAGGGGAGGGAGGGAATCAGATCAATGGCCGGCGCGGAGTGAAGAGGAAGCCCGCAAAACGGGCTTAAGTCCCTCCATCTCCTCCCAGCCAATCCGGATCGCCCAGGCTCCGCCGGGTCACGCAGCGCTGCGTCAGACCCGGCGTGCCTGGGCTGCCTCCGTGCCGGCCACTTGGTGCATGTGAATATTTACTTTTGAGCTAATATATTTAAGAATAGGCTACTGATTCTTCTTCTCCTTTCAACCTGCTACCAGAAAATATGTGCACTTCTATCCAGTTTATTCCCTATTTTCAGTAATGTTTATGTCTTGTAGGTGTGTGCTAGGTCCATTCTACTGCATGGTTGTCCAGTATATGCACTCAGTCTAGGCCACTGAGCACTAGGTATGTGTAAGGCATGAATATGTGTGCACTCTGTTCAATGTATGTGCCCTGGAAATTAAAGGCACAATTGGGTTCATTTAATAGCTTTGGCCAGGGAAAAATCATTTCTTTTTGTCCATATACACTTGAAGAATCAGATTAAAGGGACAAGCTTGCTGGATTTTAGTAGGAATATAATATACCTATGTATCTATTTACTTTTATGTAAAAGCTCAGTTTTTTCTGCCTTACATCATACATTTTTTATCTTTTTGGGTCTGCCCTCTGTAGCTCATTCAGCTCATGAACAAACACAGAGTGAGATTTTCAAATGAGCCTATCATTAACTTCTCAAGTAGGTTGTTTCAGAAAGTTGCCACTGATTGGGTTCTATGAAACAAAACACCCCTGTATTTAGAAATACTGTACACTGTCTTCATGAGAGGGGCATTTGAAAGATTGCTTAGTAAAATAACGTACAAAAGTAAAAAGATAGATAGGTATATTATATTCATATTAAAACACAGAAACCTCCCATGTCCCTTTAAGCATTAAAAATGCAGATCTTTTGCTGAAGGCCAGGGCTCTCAACTACTTTGGCCTCAGCACATTTAATTATGCATTTTCACCTTATGGATTTATTGTACCTCAGTATACAATATATATATAGTATAGGAGATAATAGCAAATTAGTATAAATTAGTGATATTTAATGTCGGTACTGAAGTAGGCAGTATATAATTACATAGTTGGACAAGTTAGTTAATCAGGATGATTAAGGCAGTGTCTAACTCACCTACACTCCAGCAGCCACTACATACTCATACGTTGTGAAGTGAAAGAGGTGCATGAGCTTACGTCTACTGAACATTATTTGTCTACCTAGCTACCTATTAAAGTGATAAACATCAGAGAGCTCTTATTTTAGGACTATATGTCCTTTTGTCAGGAAGCAGAATAGCCTTTCAATTCCTAATTATTTCCACACTCTTCTTCCTGGTATATATCTAAGTACTTTAAGTTTGTTTATGGTTTTATAATAAATCTAATAAAAGTACAGACTTTTTTTGGAGCAAAGTATTAGTGTGAGCTATAGATCTTGTTGAGGTGTGCTGTTTTTCCATCTCCTGTTTGCTTAGTCTTTGTGCATTATCCTAGTTACCACTGTTGCTGAGCACACACACATATATATATATATATATATATATCACACATTATAATTGTCAATCTGCGATTCGTCGTCACGATTGACAACGATCCGATCGCCTTTGCGCAGTGCGCGTCTGTAGCCGCACTTGCGCATTTGCAATGCGCGTCGCAAACCAAGCCGCGCATGCGCACAGTGGGTTGTAATCCGCGTATATGCGCAATGCGCATAACGTCACCTGTGCATGCGCAGAGCTCCGCGTAAGATGCGCATTGCGCATGCGTGGCACATAAGGAGAGAGAAGAGAGGGAGAGGGAAGAGACACAGAGGGAGAGGGGGAGTAGAGACACATAGGGAGGGGGAAGAGACACAGAGGGAGAGGGGGGAAGAGGCACAGAGGGAGAGTGGGGAAGAGACACAGAGGGTGAGGGGGGAAGAGGCACAGAGGGAGAGGGTGGAAGAGACACAAAGGGGGGAGAGACACAGAGGGTGAGGGGGGAAGAGACACAGAGGGAGAGGGGGGAAGAGACACGGGGGAGATACACAGAGGGTGAGGGGGGAAGAGACACAAAGGGAGAGGGAGGAAGAGACACACAGAGAGAGAGGGGGGGAAGAGGCACAGAGGGAGGGGGAAGAGGCACAGAGGGAGGGGGGAAGAGACACAGGGGGGGAGAGACACAGAGGGAGAGGGGGGGAAAGAAACAAAGGAGTGGAGGGGGGGAAGAGACAAAGGGTAGGTGGAAAGAGACATGGGATGAAGAGGTGGGGAAGAGACACAGGGGAGGAAGAGGAGAGGGGGAAGAGACACAGGAGAGTGAGAGGAGGGGGAAAAGACACAGGGGAAGGAGAGCAGGGGGGAAGATACACAGGGGCGGGAAATGGGAGGGGAAGAGACACAAGGAAGGGGGAACAGACACAGGGGGAAGGGGGAAAGAAACACAGGGCAGGGAGGGGGAAAGAGACACAGGGGGAAGAGACACAGAGAAGAGGGGGAAGAGGCACAGAGGGAGAGGTGGAAGAGACACAGAGGGAGAGGGGGGAAGAGGAACAGAGGTAGAGGGGGGAAGAGACACAGCGGGTGAGGGGGGAAGAGACACAAAGGGAGATGGGTGAAGAGATACAGGGAGAGGGGGGAAGAGGCACAGAGGGGGGACACACAGAGGGTGAGGGGGGAAGAGACACAGAGGGGGAGGGGGGAAGAGAGAGAGGGAGGAAGAGGCACAGAAAGATGGGCCGGGAAGAGACACAGGGGAGGGAGAGGAGGAGGGAAGAGACACAGGGGAGTGAGAGAAGGAGGAAGAGACACAGGGGAGGGAGTGTAGGGTGGAAGATACACAAGCGAGGGAAATGGGGGGAATGAGACACGAGGAAGGGGGGAACAGACACAGGAGGAGGGGGAAAGAGACACAGGCCATGGGGTAACAGACACAGGGGAGGGAGGGGTAACAGACACAGGGGAGGGAGGGGAGAACGGGAGACACAGGGGGGGATCGAGACGCATGGGAGCTAGAAGGGGGAAAGAGACACAGGAGGGAAAGGGACACAGGGGAGGTAAATACACAGGGTGGAGGAGATACAAGGGAGGGAGAGGAGGGGGGAAATCAGACATGAGGGAGGAAGTAGACAGGGGGAGACACTCGCAATGAGCTCCAAAGGGGCTCATTGCGAGGCCCGGGATGAGTGCCAAAGGCGCTCATCGCAAGGACAGTAAAGTAGATGGTGGGAGAGGTGGCGGGGGGGGCTCGCAATGAGTGCCAAAGGCGCTCATCGCAAGGCCAGTAAAGTAGAGGGGGAGAGGCTCCCATTGTGTGGCAAACAGCATTGCCAGGCTACACTTTTTATTGCCGTCATTTTTGACGGGAAGGTCACTAGTATATATATATATATATATATATATATATATATATATATATTTATATATATATATATACTAGCAACTTGCAAATATGACAGCAAAATAATTTGAAGCCTTGCAATGCTGTTGTGTGCCACACACTAACTTGCATGGCTCTTTGCCCCCTCTCCCTCCCCTGTGTCTCCCACTCTCCATTCCTTGTGCTCCTTTTGCCATCTATGGTTTTGAAAACATTTGGGGAAAGAGATCAATATCCCCAAGGCTGCAAATTGCTTCTGAGTTACGGCCTTGAAAAAAGTTACGTTTTTAACGGCCACCATTTTTTTTTCAAGCATGTAACTCGGAAGCGGTTGGGAGGCTGCCAAAATACGCTAATTGAATAGCAAATTAGCTTTTAACCTCGCTTATGGACTCCCTGCCTCGGGGGAGGTAGGGAGCCCATAAGTGAGACTGCAAGCTTATTTGCTATTCAGTTGGCGTCTTTTGGCGGTCTCCCAACAGCTTCCCAGTTACTAGCTTGAAAAAAAAATGGCAGCTATTAAAAAATTAACTTTTTCTCAAGGCCGTAACTTGGAAGCAATTTTTTCAAGCCCGTAACTCGGAAGCCAGGCAGAGCCCGCAATGTCCGCCTTCTGTGCTCATTGCAAGACTCTCCCGCCCTCTGAATCACGTGCCTCGCGATGAGCACCTTTGGCACTCATTGCAGACCTCAGCAAACCCGAAACTTTCGTCGCTTTCGGCACTTGCCCATAACTTTTAACATAGCGTGACTGACAATCTCGCAATTACGACAACTATATATGTGATAAAGAACTACACTAGTATTTTTACCTACTGTTTACTGTGCTAAATATCCTCTCATTTACTAGTGCTTATGTTCATTTTCTTTATTTTGTTCTCAATTTAAGCCAAACATGCTTTATAATTATGTATCTCACATTCCTTTTCTATTAGTGTTATGTGCTTCATATCTTTTTATAAGCATACACGTAAAGAACATAGATCAGTGGTTGGACACTCGGTCCTACAAGGTCCGACAACAATCCAGGTTTCAGTCTATCTCTGCATCAATCATAGAATCAAACTAAATCAAAGAGGAACTGCATACACAAGCATAGAGGATCAAGAAATCCTTGACTGTTGTTGGCTCTTGTAAGACCAAGTTGCTTACTGACAAAGACAGACATATTAATTTGACTGAGCTATTACCGTATTGGCCAGAATAATAGCGCCACCCACATATAAAGCCCCACCCGCATATGAAATTGAAGGGGAAAAAAGATAACATCCAAATATAAGCAGCACCTTATCTATGGTAACTTCTTTTGCAGGTTACATGCCAAAAATCATGGCTCGCAAAACATTACAATTGCTAAAATAGCAAATCGCTGTTCAATTGCTATAATTCTGCAGACACTCACACCCATAAACGGCAAATGTAAAAGAAAATCTTACGTGTTCCAAATAGGACCGGCAAATGGATTAAATGTAGCACCGTTAATGCAAATTAAAAACCAATACTTTTCTGTAAAATACGGGGAAAGCAATGAATGACATTAGAATTAATTGTGCAACAGTCTCAAGTTCTCAAATCGACAATCATTTTTTTACAGTCGCGAATATTAGCCGCAATTGTACTTTCCAAGCTCGGAAATCGGAAAAAAAGGGCAGCTTATATTGGGGCCAATACGGTATATATAGTCACAGTTCATTTTTCCTAATGTTTTTCACCAGAAAGAATGATGTCAATGATATTTACCTAGGCATGCATGTTCATGTTAGCCACCTACCCATTTATAGAGCCACTCTCTTCTTATAGTACCAATCTCCCATATTATGATTCTCTCTTAACAATTATGGTTCTCTAATGTGGTCGATTCTTAGAATTGTAGAGATTAGAGAGTTAGGGCCTCATTCTATTATCGGCCGTAAAATGGCCGCAAGGCTGCGATTCCTTGCGGGGGTTCCGTTATCTTGGAATTCAATTATACGGCCCCGCAAGGATCTCCCCTTACGGCCGGCCGTATATCTTGGCCGTAAGCTCAGAAAACTTAAAACGCAAAAATAAAGTACAGCTCTGTAAATGCTAGGGATCATATTGGGGGACATGAGGATTAATATCAAGCTTGCACATCAGCCCAAATCCGAGTTTACATTAACTGTTTATTTTCCGGCCGCAGCGTGGGCGGGTCTGAGGTGCTCCAAGCACTCTGGCCTTTTTACATGGATATGTGACATAAATAAAAAAATATTTTTTTTACGGATTTGAGTGTAGGGGAATGTTGTGCTATTTTTGCTAACACCTACAATCACTTTATAGTCTCCTCAGAGTGCAGGATGGCTTTATTATGGCTTTATAATGTGCTTAATTGGTGCTAGCGGGACCTTTTTCCTGCAAGTAAGCTGCGGCTCGGTTTTAGCCTTGCAGAGAGGTTTCCCGGAGCAATTGAGTAGCAACCGGGATTTTCTTGCGGCCGAAACTCTTGCGGCCGTTTTAGATCAAAGGCTTTCCTCCGGCGCAAGCTGCCGCAAGGGATAGCAAGGCGCCGGCCGCAAGCCTGCCGGAATCCCCGGCCGGAGGGGAATAGAATAGCCGAATAGCTTGCGGCCGGTCCTTGCGGCCCCGCATCTCCTACGGCCATTAATAGAATAAGGCCCTTAGAGATTATTGTATACTTCCCTTGATAAATATTAAAGTTAATTTATTTACTAAAAGTTTTAAAAGAAATCTTAAGAAGTGCTGGTAGAGATCCACATGGCACAAGCTTGAACTATTTTTATCATTGCATTACAGTGAAATACACATTGAATTGACAATCCTATCACTGCCAAGCTGCTACATATCTTTATTGAATAAAGTTCAGGCTTTAGCATAAAGCTCCTGGCATAAAGCTTCTTCATATTAATCCTACTTTACAGACATAGCTAGCAGAACATGACACTTACAAGTCACTGGGATTTAGGAACTTCAGCAGACTATACAATGCCCCCGCACATAGAATTTTTCAGGCACTCTGAATTACAGCTTTGTAGAATTTATAGAGCTACAATATATTGTTTATAACCAGGTAGTCATTGTCTAAGAAATTGCATGACCCCGGCATGATCCATTTGGCTTTGTCAATAAACAGACAGATTACCGACTTTGGGAAAAATACGGGCCACAGCTTTATTAAATTAACCAATTTATATAACCATAAATTAACATAATTAACATTCTTAAACAATTTCTTTAATTCACGTCCCGGAGGAGGAGCCCGGCCAGGTCAGTAACCTCACTCTCTGGGCCCGCGCCTAGAGCCCCCCAATGCTTTTCCAAAGCACGCCCATGAGGCAGGGCAACGCCCACTTAAGCCAGTGGGCCGGGCAACTCACCTCCCTCCATACCAATCACATATCCATATGACATTTTCCTTTCTACACTATTAGCCCTTCAATTCCTATCGGACAATCATAACCCCTTTCTTACCCAACTTATATATCCATATATATATTTAAATATATCTATATACACACAACATTTTTATTTTTATTTTTTTAAACTACCTCTAAAGAAGGGTGGGAGGGAGGTAATCTGGGCAATGGCCGGCGCAGAGTGAGGGAAAAGCCTGCGAAGTTGGCGTAAATCCCTCCCCCTGACCCCTGGCCAATCCGGAGCACCTAGGCTCCGCCGGGTCACGCTGCACAGCGTCAGAACCGGCGGGCCTGGGCTGCCTCCGTGCCGGACAGTGGATTTACTGGGTCAGATTGGGGAGTAGGTGGTATAAGTGACATCTCTATTCAACCATTGTGGATCTATATTTTAAAAATACTCTTTTGAAAAACCACTGTGCTTTTAGAATATACCTCCTCATTTGTTTTAACTTTTATATACAGTTATAATTTTGGTTTCTGTCAATCAACATCCTGACGTGGAAGCAGACTTTACAAATTGACAGTACTTTTATATAGGACTAATGGAAAGTTCAGAAAAACGTAGGAGACATATTCAGGTCAGAAAAGAATGCCACAGTAAATAATAATTGCATAAGGACATTATAAATGCAAAGATTGTGTTCATTTTATTTGCTTTCGAAAATTTTTCTTCATTATCAAGTTTAGTTTTAATGAAAAACGTGATCACAGCAATCCATTAGCACAAGTATAATGTTATCTATTTTACAGCTAGCTACATTTTTATGTTAGAATTGTTTTTATTTTATTTTCATAATTTATGTTACATCATACCTTTTTTTTGGGTGGTACATAAATAAATGAATACAATAAATAATACTAAATAATAGAAGTAGAAAACATGGATTACAAAATTGATAAATTATATAGCACAAGACCCTCAGTGTTGTAAGTCAGTAAATTCACTTATTAATCAATATTACCTTATTCTTAAGCATGAACATACAACAATACAGTACTTGATATCTTAATTCCTACTCACGAGTTCCCCATAGAAGTCTATGGAGCTACCATTTACTGCAACCAAGTTCAATCCCCGCGCAGCAGGTGGACTGGGAATGAATTGCATATACTGTAGCTATTGGAAGGCCTCCCTGGTCACCGTTATAGTGGTACTAACTCCAACATTTTTTATTCATCCTGTGTTATAGTTTTAACCCCAAGCAAAGTTCCCACAGAGATTTAACCCAAACTAAAGCCTATAGGGCCTGGATAACCTAACAATATGGATTCTGAGCCCTTGTGGTACATAATCAAGACCACATTTTACATTTTACAGTGTTCAGACCATTAACAACATCTAAATCCCTAAATAATATCAACAAATAAGTAAAATTAAATGCTAGGAAAAACAATTGTGTTCCATGTACAGTGGATATAAAAAGTCTACACACCCCTGTTAAAATGTCAGGTTTCTGTGCTATAAAAAAATGAGACAAAGATAAATCATTTCAGAACTTTTTCCACTTTTTATGTGACCTATAAACTGTACAACTCAATTGAAAAACAAACTGAAATCTTTCAGGTAGAGGGAAATAAAAATATAAAAATAAAATAATATGGTTGCATAAGTATGCACACCCTTAAACTAATACTTTGTTGAAGCACCTTTTGATTTTATTACAGCACTCAGTCTTTTTGGGTATGAGTCTATCAGCATGGCACATTTTGACTTGGCAAGATTTGCCCACTCTTCTTTGCAAAAACACTCCAAATCTGTCAGATTGCGAGGGCATCTCCTGTGCACAGCCCTCTTCAGATCACCCCACAGATTTTCAATCTGATTCAGGTCTGGGCTCTGGCTGGGCCATTCCAAAACTTTAATCTTCTTCTGGTGAAGCCATTCCTTTGTTGATTTGGATGTATGCTTTGGGTCGTTATCATGCTGAAAGATGAAGTTTCTCTTCATGTTCAGCTTTCTAGCAGAAGCCTGAAGGTTTTGTGCCAATATTAACTGGTATTTGGAACTGTTCATAATTCCCTCTATCTTAATTAACGCCCCAGTTCCAGCTGAAGAAAAACAGCTCAATGCTTCACTGTGGGTATGGTGTTCTTTTGGTGATGCGCAGTGTTGTTTTTGCGCCAAACATATATTTTGGAATTATGGCCAAAAATTTTAACCTTGGTTTCATCAGACCATAACACCTTTTCCCACATGCTTTTGGGAGACTTCAGATGTGTTTTTGCAAAATGTAGCCTGGCTTGGATGTTTTTCTTTGTAAGAAAAGGTTTTCGTCTTGCCACTCTACCACATAGACCAGAAATATGAAGAATACAGGAGATTCTTGTGACATGTACCACACAGCCAGTACTTGCCAGATATTCATGCAGCTCCTTTAATGTTGCTGTAGGCCTCTTGGTAGCCTCCCAGACCAGTTCTCTTCTAGTCTTTTCATCAATTTTGGAGGGAGCTCCAGTTCTTGGTAATGGCACTGTTGTGCCATATTTTCTCCACTTGATGATGACTGTTTTCACTGTGTTCCATGGTATATCTAATGCCTTGGAAATTCTTTTGCACCCTTCTCCTGACTGATACCTTTTAACAATGAGATCCCTCTGATGCTTTGGAAGCTCTCTGTGGACCATGGCTTTTGCTGTGGGATGCGGCTAAGAAAATGTCAGGAAAGACCAACTGGAGCAGCTGAACTTTATTTGGGGTTAATTAGAGGCACTTTTCAATGATGGCAGGTGTATGCTGACTCCTATTTAACACGATTTGGAATGTGGTTGCTTAATTCTGAATACAGCTACATCCCCAGTTTTAAGAGTGTGTGCAGACTTATACAACCACATTATTATTATTTTTCTTCCATCCACCTAAAAGATTTCAGTTTGTTTTTCAATTGAGTTGTACAGTTTATAGGTCACATTAAAGGTGGAAAAAGTTCTGAAATGATTTATCTTTGTCTCATTTTTTTACAGCACAGAAACCTGACATTTTAACAGGGGTGTGTAGACTTTTTATATCCACTGTATGTAGGTGCTTAATGCAAACCTTACTTTTTAGCTGCCTTATTTAATAATTATTTATTACTAGTGACTTGCCCTTCAAAAAATGACGGCAATAGAATTGTAAGTCAGGGAATGCTGTTTGGCACACAAAGTAAGTGTTTTGGTTGTGTGA